>PVIW01003014.1:0-187260 GCA_004026585.1 Noctilio leporinus | reverse complement strand
GGCAGTTCCATTTTTAGTGTTTTAAGGAAACCCCATACTGTTTTCCACAGTGGCTGCACCAGCCTGCATTCCCACCAACAGTGTATGAGGGTTCCCTTTGCCCCGCATCCTCGCCAACACTTGTTGTTTGTTGATTTGCTGATGATTGCCATTCTGACAGGTGTGAGGTGGTATCTTAATGCAGTTTTAATTTGCATCTTTCTGATGACTAGCAATGTTGAGCATTCTTTCATATGCCTCTGGGCCCTTTGTGTATCTTCCTCAGTGAGTTGTCTGTTCAGGTCCTTTGCCCATTTTTTAATTGGGCTATCTGTCTCCCTGGTGTTGAGTCGCATTAGTTCTTTATATATTTTGGAGATCAGACCCTTGACTGAGGTATCATTGGCAATTATGTTTTCCCATACAGTTGGTTCCCTTTGAATTTTGCTGATATTTTCTTTAGCTGAACAGAAACTTTTCAATTTGATATAGTCCCATTTGTTGATTCGTTCTTTCATTTCCTTTGCCCTTGGTGAAGTATCAGTAACCATATTTTTGTGTAGGATATCCAAAAGTTTACTGCCTATATTTTTCTCCAGGACCTTTATGGTGGCACTGCTTATGTTTAAATCCTTTATCCATCTTGAGTTTATTTTGGTGTATGGTGTAAGTTGGTGGTCTAGTTTTATCTTTTTGCATGTTGCTGTCCAGTTCTCCCAACACCATTTGTTAAAGAGACTGTTTTTACTCCATTGGATGCTCCTTCCCCCTTTGTCAAATATTAGTTGACCATAGAGTCCTGGGTTAATTTCTGGGCTCTCTATTCTGTTCCATTGATCTATATGTCTATTCTTATGCCATGTGGTTATTTTAAGTCCCTAAGTTTGCAAGGGTGTCACCCAGGTATCCCTCGAGCCCATCAGGCTTAGCGTATGGCCCCTTTTTTTTTCATTGTAGCATTGAGAGAAAACTTTCCTCTATCCTCTAAGGTTCTTCTGGCTAGCCTAATGATTAGATTGACATGAGACAGATTAGCAAGAGAAAAATTAAAATTTAATATAAACAATTAAATGGCAATAAATACAAACATATCAACAATTGAATCTAAAAATCAAAATAAACAAGCAAAATTAAAACAATCAGATACAGAGAAAGGTTTTGATGGTTGCTAGATGGGATGGGGGCTGACAGAGAATGGGCATAAAAGGTGAAAGGATTAAGGAGTACAAATTAGTTGTTACAGAATAGTCACATGGATAAAAATTACAGCATAAGGAATACCCTCAGTAATTGTCTAATAACTATGGAAGGTATTGATACAGAGAGATCTGATCAAATCACTGGGAAGGAGTAGAAAGGGGGTGGGGGTGTGTGGAAGGAAGTTGCCCCAGACAATGCAAGAGCTCAGGGCTGGAATGGCTGAGAAGCTGACTGCCTCCATAGTGCAAGGAGTTATGTGCTAGAAAACTTAAAATAAAGTGGACAGAGGCTGGCTCTCTGGCTCTGTCTTCCTTGAGGATGCCGGGATGACTTTGCTCCAACTGCCTGCCGATGATATTGTGGATGTGAACAGTAACTCTGGGCACAGCCTATGCTCCTGCTGGCCTGGCAGAAGTTGGCAGATTTATTCTTTCGGTGTACTAGACCCCCTCAGCCATTCTAAAATTGTGTAGCTTTTGTATTTTGTGTTGTTTTAGTTTGTAAACTAATCTTATGGAAATAAGCAAAAGCAAGGGGAATGATAGGGAAAGGAGTTAAGAGTTTAGCTTTAATTGATAGGCTTAAGTGATTAAAGCTGTAACTAAACAGTAAAAAATTATTTTAAAACAGTTAATAACATGTATGTCTCCTACGTACACAGGAGAGACTCAGAAAGACCAAGTAACTCATCAAAATGAGATGTCATCACCTTAAATGCTACCTTCAGCTAAATGTTGAGGGGTGGAGCGTCAGTTATGGGAGACTACCAGAAGCACAGTTAAGGAAGGGGAAGGAAGATCCTTAGGCAAAGTGTTTCATTGTGAACAATAGAGGTCCTCTTCTCCTTGACACAATGATGGAAACATCCTTACAAATGGAGCTGTCCCTCACAAATGTGACTGTCCTTTTACAAAAGGAAACTTTAACTTGGTTTTCGGAGCTTCTCCCACATCTGCTGCTTCTTCATATTAACCAACCTAAAATAACGCGTATCCCCAAAAGGCACATTTTGGGGTGGCAAACTTTGCTCCCTTTCGATAGAGAAAGGTAAGGGAAAACAATGAAAGCTGCTTTCTCAACACCAAGACCAGACGATGACCTTGTGACTCCCATCTACATCGTGTGAGTTGTACTTCCGGAGAAAATGTTTACGGTTCCAAGGGTCAGAAGGCGCATGACTTGCCGGGCAGTGGAGATCGACCCTTTTACTGGGTTTTTGAAATTCTCAGAAACATTCACTGCCTAGGGCGGGAGGACCGGGAAGGGCCTGCGTTCTTCCTGGGCTGGGGCGGGGTAATTACGTCATTGCACCTTCCGCTGGCTATTCAAGGGCTTCTATTGTGCTATAACGCTAGACCAAGGTCAAATGGAGGGTCACTTCCGGCAGGCAGACCGGAAGAGCCCCTTTGAAGGGGTGATGGCTGAGCTGGCATTTTGAAACTTGCATGTTTAAGAGCGGAAGGAATGGTGAACGACAAGCAAGCCTAGTGGTTGCCAAAGACCTAAAGAAGGTGTCTATTTGGCGTCAAGATCTTACTGAAAACGAGGAAGGGAAAAGAAACACTTAGGACAGCCCCAGAATGGTTCGTTCATATCCCCTGCGCTGAAGTACGGGTTCCCCATCGCGGTTCAAAACGCGTGGGCGCGTAAAAAGCCGAGCAGCCCCGGACTGGTGGGGGGCGGGGCCAGGCGGGGGGCGGGGCTACGGAGGCCGACAGAGCTCCGCGTGGCTGGTCCCAGGAAGGGCGCACACGTTTTTGGTGCTCGGAAGTGTCGGGGCCCGTCCAGAGCGCTCGGAAGACGCCACGCTCCACTCTCACAGTCTCATTCATTTCCGCTCTCGCAGCCGCCCCGTGTCGCTCCCGAGGCGGAGACGCATCCTCCAAGTTGCCAGGTAGCTTCTGTTGGGTCAGCAGCGTAAGGAGCTCGCCCCGGCGTTTCCCCGGTCCCTCCGGCTCGGTTGTGCTCCCGCCAGCTCGTCGGCCGAGCTCCGGCCCGTGTCCCCCGGCTGGTCCGGGGGGTTCGGCTACCACCTCCACGGTCCCCGCCGGACCTGCGGACTGGGCCGAAACCCGCTCCCGGAGCGGACGGCAGCATGACGCTTCCATATTTCTGCCGCGGCCAAGTGGTGCGGGGCTTTGGCCGCGGCTCCAAGCAACTGGGCATCCCTACAGGTGAGCGCGGGAGGGCGCGGAGCCGCGAGGCCGGCCGCGTCGTGGGGGGACGAGGGGGGCGTCAGCCGGGCCTTAGGACGGGGGTCGCGGCAGGATCTTGGGCCGGCGGACCGAGGTGACACCGTTCCCCCTGCCCCTTCCAGCTCCGTTGAGGTGGAGGATCTTTGTTCGGGCTGAGGGAGCAGGTCCTGGCAGGTGGCTTTGAGTTTTCTAGGGAATTACCTTGAGGGATGCGGCCAGGAAGCCAGAGCTGTTTTGCTGTCCCCCCTTGCCGCCTCTATCCAGCTGTGTGATAGGACTGCCAGCTTCGGCACGAGCCTTGCCCGTTAGAAAATGTCATGTGAGCCGATTGGCTAAGTTTTCATGCCTTGTAAAGATAGGGTTTCTTAAAAATCTGTCATTAGGTTGTGTTCAGGTGATCACACAGGCAGTTGAATGAGAATCAGATCTCTTTCTTTGGTCCGTCTGCATTAGTTTTAGTAGCCCGGACTTGAAGATGAGTGTAATTCATTCTAAAAAATGCAGTCAGGACTGCCCCCGTACCTGTAAAAGCAGTCTCTGAGTTTGGAGACTAGGGTGTGTTTCCAAAATGAGAACCTTGCCAAGTAATTCCAAAAGACCAGGTCAAAAAAATTCCAGCTATTCATGTACTTGTCTTTTACCTCGTGAGTGTGATCTGGACCCTTGTTTCAAATCTAGTCACAAAAAAATTCTAATCTGGAGGAATTAGATCCAGAATATGGAATGGTGGAATTGATAATTATAGGCAAAGCCCTGGCAATCTTGTGAGCCATTTAGACTAGCTTTGATATTTTTATAATATGGTCCTCTTTAACACTCTGAATCTTACTTCTGTTTTTAAGCTAACTTTCCTGAACAGGTGGTAGATAATCTTCCAGCTGACATATCCACTGGCATTTATTATGGATGGGCCAGTGTGGGAAGTGGAGATGTCCATAAGATGGTGGTGAGCATAGGATGGAACCCGTACTACAAGAATACAAAAAAGTCCATGGTAAGAATGTATTTTGTTCTGTAACTGAAAATGGGATGATGCTGTATGTACATGCAATGATATGGGCTGCATCATTGGTAATCACAACATAGTCTGAATTCTAGAATTTTTGACAGCATACTTGAAGGATTTAAAAGTGAAGTGCCTAGTTACTATTTGAATGGAATAACTTTTTTTCCTTTCTTGGTCTGTTTTGTGTATGGATCTAAAGTGAATGTCTTGTGTTTAGGTGAATAATTTTTTTTTTTTTTTTTAATTTTCAGAGAGAAGGGCAGGGAGGGAGAGGAACATCAATGTGTGGTTGCCTTTCACTTGGAGACTTGGTTTACAACATGGTTATGTGCCCTGCCTGGGAAATTGAACTAGCAACCTTGGGGTTCACAGGCCCACTGAGCCACACCAGCCAGGGCTCTGAATCTTATCTTTTTAAAATTAAAAAAAAAATATTTATTTTTTATTTTTGTAATGGCAGATGTAGTTTCCTCCTGGAACTGTTCCTTTTTTTTTTTTTTTAAAGATTTATTTACTATTTTTAGAGAGAGGGGAAGGGGGAGAGGAGAGAGGGAGAGAGAGACATTCAATATATGGTTGCCTTTCACCTGCCTCCAGCTATAGACCTGGCTGGCAACCTGGTTATGTGCCCTGGCTGGTAATCAAACCAGCGACCTTTGGATTTGCATAATCTGCCTTTGATTGGAGAGGTAACATTTACATTTAAATTAACTACTGATGAAGAGGGATTTATGCTATTTCCTATTTGTTTCCTATATGCCTTATAGCTTTGTTGTTCATCAATTTCTCCATACTGCATTTTGTGTTCAATTGATTTTTTGTTGTGACATTTTGATTCCCTTCAGATTTCCTTTTGTGTATTTTCTGTAGGTATTCTTTGTGGTTACCATAGGGATTGCATTTAACATCCTAAAGTTACAAACATCTTATTCGAATTTATAAATCCTCACCTGAGGATAGGTATGTGTGTATATATATATGTGTGTGGGGGGAGAAGAAATCACATTTTTATACACTGTTCAATAACAAATTAATAGTTTTTATTCATTTATATTTTAATCTTGTAGGCAGAAAATAAAAAGTGGATTTGCAAACAAATTGCAATATTAATTTTTATAACTGCCCATGTATTCACCTTTATTGGAGATAAAAGGGCCTGAAGAGCATGCTTCATAAAATTGAGCATGCCACAGTTTATGTAGTTCATTCACCCTTTAAATACTTGGTATCCTGTTAACATAGAACTGCTTGTTATGTGGATGGAGCTTTCTGATAAAATGGAAAGGTGATTTTTTTCCTCCTGTTTTAAAAAACACTTCAAGGTATATTTTCTGCTCTTTTTGTAGGGCTCACATCGCTCAAGTGCTTAGTCTGCTAGATAGATAATGGCTGAGTCTTTTGATTAGTTCAAGTGTATTGCAAAAACAGCCTTATAGTTCATCTAAATTTCATCCTCTTTTTGAAGAATCTATAGAAGAGAAGTATGTCACGGTTGGAAAATCACAGGGCTAAATACAGGCATAAGCAATAGAATTGGCCCTGAACTATTATTTAACATCATGCTCATTATTTTAGGGATGTGAAAAATATTTGTTGGCATAAATAAGGAAAAGAAATGATAAAAGAACACTTTTTTTTTTGTAAAATGAGGGAGAAAATAAAGGGGAGGGAAAGCTACCTTGACTAATTTTTCTTTCTTAACTACTCAAATAACAGAACTGTTACTACAGAGCCAGTTAAAGATATGCCTTGAAAGTACTTCCTTAGTTAGCATTTACTCAACCTTCTGTTGGTAGATGGTTCATACACTTCAGAGACTTTTTTTTTACTTCACCAGCCTCAATTGTCTTGTGTCTGTTCAAAACTTTTTCTTTTTAAAAAATTGGATTGGCACTCTTACTGATTTAAGTTCTTAATATGCTCTAGATCCAGTTCCTTTGCTGGAACTATTTATATATAGCACATTTTTTACATTCTGTTGCTTTTAAGAAATCTTTGGCCCTGGCTGGTGTGGCTCAGTGGATTGAGCAGTGGTCTGCAAACTGAGGGTTCTCGCTTTCTCCCTTTCAGTTTGAGGGGCAATCCACTGAGCCAAGCCAGTTAGGGCCCCAGCCCATTTATTGAAAATACAGTGACACCTTGGTCTTAAATCAAGGACTTAATAAGTATGAGTCCAAAATAGACTCATACATTAAATTGGCCTTTCTCTTAGTTTATCCTTTGGCCGTTGTCACATTGTCTTAATTTCTACAGCTTTATAGTGGGTATTAATATCTGATTGTATAAACCCTGTAGTTTTGTTTTCACTATTTCTTGGATAATTTTGACCTTTTGCATTTCAATATAAGTTTTAGAATCACTTCTCAGCTTCTGTGATTTTTTAAAAACACTTGATTTTTGATAGGTATAGCATTGAGCCTGTAGATCAATTTAGGGAAAGTAGATGTTTTTACCTTCTCTCAACCCTGTCTTGTAATAGTCATTGTCAAGGTGTTATGAATTAGTCTGTTTTTATTCAAATTTTACCGAAGAGAAAGTCTGCAAGACACATTTATTTGTTCATAGTATTGTTGGCCAATAAGCCATATGGTTTTTTCCATTAGAAAAATAAGACACATTTTTTATTTTTACCAATAACTATTGGTTTGGGTATTTTTAGTATGTTGTCTATCTCCCGCATGGTATAACAGAGGCTATTCTCAGTGTCTTAATTTAATCGCTCTCAACTTCACCTTATCTCCCCGACCATGGAGCATTATTCAGCAAGAAATCTCCAGCACAAAACTTCACAAACCACTTTGACACATTTAGCTCAGTACCTCCTCCATACATTGCACAAATCTTTTTTGGGTTTCAGTTGCATTTTTACCTTTCTTGAAACAATAAAGCATAATATGCTGAAAGTGTGGTTTATTTTCACCTTCAGTAATAAAATGGCTACACAAAAAGTTCAGCAAGTTTGATAATTTTTTAAAAATGAATGCTGATATGACAGCTGTCACAATACAATGTAACACTGAATGAACTTAAAAACAAGGAAGTGCTTGTAGAGCCATCTATCTTACGCAAAAAAACAAATGAACTTTTTGTCTAGCCCAGTACAAAGCCATGAGGCACTTTATGTCTTCTAACTCAAACCCGTCAATTACAGATGAAAAAACTGAGCCCCAGACAGATTAAGCTATGCTTTTAGTCAAATGTGTAACTTGAGACTTGATTCTTAACTAGGTGCTCTTTCTATGGTACTGCTTTGGAATTTAACATAGTAGATAGGGTCAGCTGTTCTATAAATGATGAGTTATCTAACAAAACAAAAGCTTTGATAACGGCTTTAAGAAAAGTTCTTAAACTTTTCTTAAAAAAAAAGTGGGTGGTGGCACAGTGGATAAGGTGCCAGCCTGCGAACCCAAAGGTCGCTGGTTGCTGGTTTGATTCCCCAGCCAGGGCACATAACCAGGTTACAAGCCATGTCTCCAGCAGGTCTTTAGCTGGAGGCAGGTGAAAGGTAACCACACATTAATGTCTCTCTCCCTCTTTGCCTCTCTCCCTTCCCCTCTCTCTGGAAATAATAAATAAAATCTTTTAAAAACCAAGTTCTGTTTAGAATATCTGCGTTTCCTTCTTGTAAATGGCTTAAATCAGAGTTCTCTTTTTAATGGGCTTCATAAAATCCATAAATCCCATTAAATGGATAGGGTGAACTTGCTGTGTTTGGTAAGACTTACTCAGATTTTCATGTTCGATTTCTTTTAAATAAGCCATTTGTATTAAACATAATACTTCAAAATATATCTGCAGTCTCAATTGTGTAACCTTCCAGTGTCACCATCCTAGTCCAGCCTCAAGTATTTGCTTGCTCTTTACATTGGTTTTCTGACTTTTGAACTCAGATTTCTTCTTTGTAGTCATTTACTGAGATTCTGATTTTTCCAAAGTGTCTTTCCTCTTGTACCAACTCTGTTTCAGCATGTGTTACACCCATTTATGTTATTCCCAGCTCAGGAACCAGCTTGGGCTTTTACGCTCCATATTAGTCTTCACCTTTGTCCAACCCTCAGTAGCTTCCATAACTGGTGTGTGTCAAAGAAACTCGGATACTGATTAACTTTAGAACTAGCTCTATTAGTGGTGACATCTCTTAATATTTCGATCATACCCTTTTTGGTGTCTTTGCTTTTATTCCACCTTGCTAAGACTTAATCGTTTTGCTGCATGTTGGTCTTTCTGTAAACAGCAAATCATACCAGATACGTGGTATGACATCTGTATTACTCAGTAATGTTTACATGTAAGGTCAGGAGCAGGAATGGGAGCAATGGAAGAATTCAGGAAAAAACTGCATTTAGATTTTAGGTCTTTTTTTTCTTTTAAGAATTTATTTATTTTTTTAGAGAGGGGGTAGGGAGAAAGGAAGAAACATAACCTGTTGTTGCCTCTCTTGTTGCAACTAACGGAAGACCTGGCCCACAGTCCAGGCATGTGCCCTAACTGGGAATTGAACTGGTAACCCTTTGGTTTGCAGGTGGGCTTTCAATCCACAGAGCCACACCAGCCAGGGCATAACCTGTCTCAAAATTTAACAAGGATTGATTGTTTCATTTATGTGTGTATTTCAGATTTTAAGGTTTTCTGCAATCTGATGGTAATTTTTTAAACATTTCTTCACTATAGGAAACTCATATCATGCATACCTTCAAAGAGGACTTTTATGGGGAAATTCTCAATGTGGCCATTGTTGGCTACCTCAGACCAGAAAAGAACTTTGATTCTCTAGGTAAGTTCTTGGTTAGATCATCTTAAGTATTACTGTAGCTACTTCTGCTTCTACTAGTAGCAACCATAGCAATACAGATAATATTTGAGTATTTAACTTGTGCCAGGCACTGTTAAAGTACCTTAAATGAATTAACTCATTCCATCCCCACAACAACCTTATGAAGAATTATTCTGCCCATTTTGCAGATGAGGAAATGAGCACAGAGAGGTTACATAGTTTTATGCCCAGGATCACGTAGTAAGTGATGAACCATAGGTTCAAACCCAGAAGGTTGGCTGCCTCTCCAACAGCATGAAATTAATAAAATCTTCATTTCCTTTTCATATTTTAAGGAACAAGTAAGAATAAATTGTAATGAATGACGGATGCTTTGCAGTACTTAGTATGAGAAATAATCAAAACATTGTATCAAGGATCTTAGTATGGTGTGATAGCTTTAATTGCAGCATTTTATTTACAGGTGTAACTGCTGAAGGGAATTAATAGTGAATATTTGTTTCTTCCATTTGATGTTTGCAATGTACTTTTTTACTGATGCCTTTCTGTAAGAAATTGCAGTAAGATCAGAGACATATTTTGTGTGCTGTTGACTTTTTATTTAAGCCTGTGAGAATGGGTAGAACAAACAATTGCTAGACAGCTATGTATTCCAAGGACACTGCCAGCCTTGTGGGATGTTTCTGGGAGAGGCTGAGCAAAGGAGTAGTAAAAAGTAGCAGCGGTTTTCATCATCTTTACCTGTTTTGTTCTCTCTGCAGAGTCACTTATTTCAGCAATTCATGGTGATATTGAGGAAGCTAACAAACAACTAGATTTACCAGAACATTTGAAACTCAAAGAAGACAATTTCTTCCAGGTTTCTAAAAGCAAAATAATGAATGGCCACTGATGAAAAGTCATCTTCCTTATTCAATTCACTGTTTTCTATTATTTTACTGCTGATAACTATGCAATGTTATCTTCGTTAAAAACCAAACATTTTCCTACAGCTATGAATTAGTTTAAGTAGTACAATGTAATTATAATTAGGCTTTAACTATTAGATTAAACCCATCATGTTATAGTACTAAAAAGATTCATTTTAAAAATCAATATTTTTTAATGTAATTTATTGGTTAAAATTTACCACTGAAAAGGTCTTAAATGTCTTATAAGGGAAATGAAATGCATATAGCTCTGGGTAAAAAATGCAAGTCACTGGTTTGAAATGAAAACTAATTCTTGTGAAACACTAGCATGTATGTCCTTATATATAGCATGTGCCACTAATCAGAGAAGGCTTATGAAAATAATGGTAGAAAGTATTTATAGTACTTTCTATAGTACTAAAATGTAGGAATTTTATAGTTTATAATAAACCCAAGAAGGAAAATTCATACCTTGTATTTTTTTTTAGAGTTTATTAATTGTTTTTAGAGAGGGGAAGGGACAGGGGCAGAGAGGAAGAGAGACATCAATGTATGGTTGCTTTTTACCTGCCTCCAGCAATGGACCTAGCTGGAGACCTGGCTTGCAACCTGGTTTATGTGCCCTGGCTGGGAATTGAACCTGTGACCTTTGGATTCGCAGGGCTGGCACCAATCCACCAAGCCACTAGCCAGGGCCATGCCTTGTAATTTTGATATTTTGTGCATTAATATATTACTACAAACATGAAGACTTGTGAAACTTTAACTGGTCATTTTCTTTATGGGGTGTTTTTCTGTTTTTATAGCTGCCTCAGTTTAATTGGTCTAGACTCCCTCTGCCTGTCAGTTCTTTTTTTCTTTTGGTTTATCTTTTAAAACTTGAAAATGAGTGTTTTTTGAATTTGTAATTGTATTTTTGTGTTACGTAGCACTCACTTTTCTAAGAGAAGATATTTGTCACCATTTTTCTTGACTTTCTTTTTCCTTTAAATGATTACCTGAGTCAATTTTTTTTCCATTTAGAATATCCTGTGACTTACAAAGAATTGCATCTATCTGCACCATTCCATCCCTTCACTATATGAAAAAACTCTGACAGGTTCATCTTCAGCTTTCTGCAAAGTTTAAATAAACACGTAGTAGCAGTTCTGCTTTATATACCATGTTCTTAAAGAACTAAAAATGCTTGTCCACTTCCCCATGAAAGTGTAAAGTTTTAGCTAATCTTCATACTATGTATTTTTTATTCCTAACAATTAAGAAGTGATTTTTGGCCATTGGAGATTTGTTTATATTGGCAGGAAGTTGAAATCTTTGGATATTTAGGAAATTAAGATTACAGGTGTTTTCTGCCCCTGAAGCAGTACATTGTATTATTCACTTTGGTATCATGGTTGGCGGATGGGGATAACTATATAGAAGGTTTTTGTTTTTGTCAGTCAGTTCCATGTATCCATTCTTCCACTTGTTTTTTTTTTCCAACTGTATTTTTTTCCCATTACTATTTAGTTCCCTTATATCCTTCTTACCCCCAACGATCACCACACTGTTGTCCGTGTCCATGAGTCCTTTTTCTTTTGTGCTCAATCCCTTCACCCCTCTAACCTCCCCTCCCTGTTAGCTATACTCCTGCTCTCTGTCTCTGAGTCTGTATCTATTTTGCTTGTTAGTTCACTTTGTTTATTAGATTCTACTTATGAGTGAAATCATTATATTCATCCTTTTTGGACTGACCTATTTCACTTAGCATAATGTTCTCCAGGTCTATTCATACAGTCACAAAAGGTAATGAATAGAAGGTAATTTTAAAAATAACATTGAAAGTCATTTTTCACTAATCTGAACAAATAGAGAACTGATTGTAACCAAAATATAAGTTGTTTAGAATAAAATACAAAGTTAATGTTGGGGTAGGGGAAACATGGATAAATTCATTGGGATTGGTTTACTTTTTGGTGTATGAATTTATGGCAAATAATGTAGTGTGTCTTAATTTCCTCTATAAAAATACTTAGGAAATGTTTAATGTTAGAAATCCTAAACTTGAAAAAGCCTCAATTATCAGTGGCTTTATGAGTCAAAGGTGAAAATAAACATGTCTGTTTGAATAGATTGCTGCTAGTTATGTTCTCAGTAAGTGTGAAAGTTTTTGATATTTTGTCACCTTGCATTTTGTGAAATTGTCATCACTTAAAAATTGTATAGTGTGAGTTAGGAATTAGGTAATACCACCTAATGTTAATTTATTTTTAATTTTTAGCTTAAGTATTGATGTATTATCAGAAATTGTAGTAGTACCATTTTTGATTGATCTGAATGATTTCAGGCTGTGAAATAAATTTTGACTAACTGATGTCATAATTTTGTTTGTCTTTCTAATTTATTCAATTATTTATATTTATTTCAGGTGTACAGCATAGTGGTTAGACATTTATGAACTGTTCACCCCTGATGAGTCTAGTACCCCCTGGTCACCATACAGAGTTATTACAATGCTATTGACTGTATTCCTGTGCTATTCTTTACATCCCTGTGAATATTTTGTAGCTGCCAATTTATCATCTTAGTCACTTCACCATTTTCACCTGGCTCCCCAGCCCACCTCCCATCTGGTAACCATCAGTTCTCCCAGTGTGTATTTTTGTTTTGTTTATTTTGTTTTTAAAGTTCCACATGTAAATGTAATCATATGGTATTTTTCTTTGTGTGACTTATTTCAGTTGGTATAGCATTCTCTAGGTCTATCTACGTTGTTGCAGATGTTAAGATTTCGTTTGTATATATGTAGCACACCGTTACCCAATGATGGGCACATAGGTTGCTTTCATATCCTGGCTGTTGTAAATAATGCTGCATTGTACATAGGGGTGTGTATATCTTTTTGAATTATGTTTTGGGTTTTTTTCAGATAAATAACTAGAAGTGGAATTGCAGTGTCATAAGGTAGTTCTGCTTTTAATTTTTGAGGAACTTCTTGTTGTTTTTCATAGTGGCTAGGCCAATTTACAGCCCCACCAACAATGCACAAGGGTTCCCTTTTATCCTCATCACCAACACGTTTTGATTAATTTATGATAGTCATTCTGACAGGAGTGTGATTTCTCATTGTGGCTTTAATTTGCATTTCTCTGGTTAGTGACAGTAAACATCTTTTCAGTCCTGTTGGCCATCTGTATGTCCTACATACAGATGGGTAAGTGTCTATTTAGGTCCTCTGCCCATTTTCAAATTGAATTGTGTGTGTGTGTGTGTGTGTGTGTGTGTGTGTGTATAGTTGTATGAATTCCTTACAGATTTTGAACATTAACCCCTGACTGTTTGTATCATTGGTGAATATGTTCTCCCATTCAGTGTTCAGTGGGTTGTCCTCGGGGTTTTATTTATTTATTTTATGGTTTTCTTTGTTGTGCAGAAAGTGTTTAGTTTGATGTAGTTCTGTTGGTTTGGTTTTTGTTACCCTGGCCCTCATTGCTCACCTTTGTAAGTAGTATGATGTAATCTCTCACCACTTCTACTCGGAACGTGGATCATCCCTTAGTTGAGCATATCCGCACTGTATTGGCTCCCTGCCTGTTATTCACTTAGTAGCCAGCTAAGTTATCAGAGGGAGGCCGCATTCATATAACTTACTACCGTATATTGTTAGAATTGTTCTGTTGTCTTACTAATAAGTATATTTTATTGATTATGTTGTTATAGTTGTTCCAATTTCTTTTTCCTTTGTTTCCTTCCTCCCAGGACCCTACATACTTGTAGTCCCATCCCCACCCCCCATTATTTCATCCATGGTTTGTGCACCTGTTTCCTGATTTCACCCTTTTCTATATTCTTAACATCCCTCTGTCTTATCTTGTACCCACCAATCATGTTTCCTAATCCCTGCACTATTTCCCCATTTCTCCTCCTTCCTCCTCCCAGCTGATAACCTTCCCAATGATCCTCATACCTATGATTCTGATCCTATTCTGGTTGTTTGCTTAGTTTATTTTTGTTTGATTTTTTTATGTTTTATTGATAGTAGTGAGTTGGTTGTCATTTTAATGTTCATGATTTTGATCCTCTTTTTCTTAAGTAAGTTCCTTTAACATTTCATATAATAAGGGCTTGGTGATGATGAATTCCTTTAGCTTTATCTAGGAGGTACTTTATTTGCCCTTCCATTCTGAATGATAGCTTTGCGGGATAGAGTAGTCTTGGTTGTAGGTCCTTGCTTTTTGCTACTTTGAATACTTCTTGCCAGCCCTTTTTGCCTGCAAAGATTCTTTTGAGAGATCAGCTGATAGTTCTGTAGGCACCCCATTGTAGGTAACTCTTCTGCTGCTTTTAAGATTTTCCAATTATCCTTAATCCTTGAGATTTTTAATCATGATGTGTCTCAGTGTGGTCTTCTTCAGATCCAGCCTGGTTGGGACTCTCTGCTTCCTGAACTTGTATGCATATTCCCTTCTCCAAATTTAGGAAGTTTTCGTTCATTATTTTTTCACGTAAGTTTTCAATTTCTTGCTCTTCCTCTTCTGGTACCCCATGATTCAGATTTAAAGTTGTCCCAGATTCTCCTAGGCCTCTCATTTTCAGTTTTTTCATTCTGTATTAGTTGACTCTTTATTTCTTCCGTATGTTCTATAGTCACTGATTTGAACGCCAGTTTCCTTCCCTTCACCTTTGGTTTCTTGTGGATTTTCTTTTGTTTCACTTAGCCTAGCCTTCACTTCTTCCCGTCTGCATTTTCCATACTCAAGTTTACCTATCAAGTCTGTGAGCATCTTTATCACCCGTGATTTGAACTCTGCATCTGTTAGGTTGGCTACCTCCTCATGGCTTAGTTCTCCCACTGGAACCTTGATCTATTCCCTCTTTTGGGCCATACTTCTCTGTCTCCTCAACTTGACAACCTGTGTTTGCCTCTGCATCTTAGGTAGAGCTGTTGCACCTGTTACTTCACAAGGGGCGGAGCCTTAGGTTTTCGTCAGTCCTGGGAGACCTGTTGTACCCCATTTTGGAGCTACATGTGGGGGAGAGGTCTGAGAGGGAACAATGCTGCTTGCTCAGCGCTCACCCATTTTCCAAGGACTTCTGCTTCCCTTGGGGGCTCTCTTAACAAATGAACTCTGCCGAGAGACTGACAGTTTCTTCCTCTGCCTGAACCTCTGCTGGTTTTCACAGTGGGAAGCAGTATTTATCCGCTGCCTCCCCTGACCCTGGAACCATGAGCCAGGCTGTATGGTCTGGTGCTGGGGGCGCTGCCCAGGTGTCCGTGCTTGTTACTTAATGTGCGACTATGCCTTCCACTGGCCCATGGCTGCTGCGCTGCGAAACCACGGCCGCTTTGTCTGGGCTCCACCCCTCCTACCAGTCTAGATGAGTGTTTCTTTATAAATTTGTTTGTTAGATTCCTGTGCAGCTAGATTTTCTGTCATTTCTGGTTGTCTCTAGTTCTGAGTTGTGGAGGGGGACGCAGCGTATCTGTTTACGCTTCCACCTTGGCCGAAAGTCTGTTAGTTGTTGTTATTGTCCTACTGTACCTAAGTTATAAATTAAACTTCATTGCCCTGGCTCGGCGGCCTAGAGCATTGTCCTAATACATCACAGTTGTGGATTTGACCCCTGGTCAGGGTGCATACAAGAACCAACCAATGAATGTGTGAGTAAGTGAAACAGCAAGTTGATATTTCTCTCTTGCTCCCCGCCCCCCTTGAAATTAATAAAAATGAAATTTATCATTGTCTATAGGAAAAAAACACAGCGTATGTAGAATGTGGTACTATGCAGTTTCAAGCATCCACTGAGGGTCTTGGAACACATTTCCCATAGATAAGGTGTGTGTGTGTGGGGGGGGGGGTGTCCCTACTGTACATGTTCAGTAAGATTGAAAGGCACTTAACAGAATGTGATGGATATATTTGAGTGACATTCATATATGAATTCATATGCCAACTCCATAATGGACCAATGTCTTGTACTTTTATAATCACCTTAGTTTTTAGAGTGTAAGCTGCTAGAGTTCTTGAACTGCTTTAATTTCTTGAATACCTGTGTATGTATAGAATCTCTGTATATAATTATACAATAATTAGAAGTAAGTTATTTCTGATACAGGGACCTGGCTATATCAATAGAACTAGAGAGAGCTTCACCAGGAACCAAGCTTGTAGGACAAATAATTTTTTAGTTCTATTTATTTCTCAAGGCAAAATCTACATTGTGAATGAAAACTTCTCCAGAGCTGAATTTTGTTATCATTTAAGGCCCAGTTAAAAGTCATGGGTATTAAATGATATTTTCTTGAAGAAAATTGTGCCTCTAAAATTTTTTCTCTAATTTTTCATGAATTAATACTTTTAAAATACAATAAATCACTAGAAGAAGTCACATTTGGATGTCTTGGTAATGTCAAAATGCTATATAAAAGCATAAGCATTCTCAATTACAGTAGTAAGCAGTTTATAGGACAGTAGCAGTTTATAGATCATATTTCAAGGAGCTCTGTGCTCAAGACCAGAAGCTTTCGCTTTGGCTATAGTAGGGTTGACAGTTTTGTTTGTTTGTTGGTAAAAGGCCAGAGAATAAATTCTTCGGGCCTGCCATGGTGAAAGAGGGAGCACAGACAGTATATAAATAAATAGGCATAGCTGTGTTTCAAAATTTTATTAAGGTGACTGGAAGGATTTGGCTTCTAGTTCCATAGTTTGGCAACTCCTGAGTTAGATATTTGGTCTTTATTAGAACATAGTGAGTCACCTTTTTTCCCCTAATTATTGTGCAGGTTTTATGTTATTCATGTGCACACTTTATGTTGATGTATAGGTGTTTAAATTCAGATATCTATGGAATGGCATAAAAGTGCTATTGGCATTTTCAAATCTGGAGTGTCTAAATGACTTTAAAAGGTTTACTGTTTTAGTTGGAGGTATAAATGATCACAGTATGCCCAAACTGGATGAAAACTGAATGTGTTCCTTGCCAATTCACAGATTGATGTCCTGACACCCAGTGTGTTAGCAGGTGGGGCCTTTGGGAGGTTGTTAGGTCATGAGGATGGAGCCCTTATCAGTGGGATTAGTGTCCTTATAAAAGGACTCCTGAGAGCTTTCTAGCTTTCTTTTCACATGTGAAGCTACGATGAGAAGTCAGCAGAGTTTGATACCCCAAAATATGGGATATTATTTTAAACTTAATGTTTAAGAGAAGAAAGACTCAGGAAAAGCCTTTGATCTTCCTTCTTAAGTGGCTAAAGAATTTAGAGGACCTGCTCCAGGAAGGGAGATACTGTCACAGGTAACTATAGTTGAGTATAAACTAGGTATGCCAGACAGGAAGGAACTTTTGGTGTGAATGTGGCCGTCCCTCCTTTTCTCAGTGACTGACTTAGTTGTATTCCCACTTTGTTAATCCTGTTAACTCAAGAGACCTCCTGACTTGTTTGTAGTCTGACTCAGCCTTTAATCATTCCCTAAGGTGGCATAGTCCAGTTTGAGAGTCACCTTTCTCCTTATTCCCTGCAATGAACAGCCAAGAGAATGGTTGGGAAAGTTGGACTTTCTCCTTATTCCCTGCAATGAACAGCCAAGAGAATGGTTGGGAAAGTTGGAAACTGGGTGAGAAAAAGGGACTTCTGAACCAAAGGGTCAGAATGAGAACCAGAAGCACACCACAGAGCCAGTTCATTGAGAACAGTGCTACTGGCAATGAGCAAGGTTGCTAGAAATTTATACCAAATGCTACCAGAAGCACATCCTCCACATGATTGGCATCTCATTGGCTGAGCTTCAGGCACCTGTCCATGTGTTAGCTGTAAGGGTTGGGGAATGGGGATGGCGGCTGGAAAACTGAGTGCCTGGTGGCTTCAGCTTCATACAGAAACATGCTTTTCCACCAAGACTTACACAGTGGGAAATAAATCCCTAAACATAAGGAAGAGTCAAATAACTGGGCAGTTTAAAAAAAAAAAGGACAAATATCTGGTACCATTATCTAACTCAAGAAAATGATAATCTTCTGAGTACATGCTGTCCATCCACTCCTTCAGCTGTTCATAAAAGCACTCATTATACTAAGTTAGACTGTTCCAGAGATTGATAAAACTTTCTATTCTTGATTTGGAGGAAACTAAGAGCTAATGTTCAATCACAGTAGCTCTAATAACTATTTAGAACTGTGATTCTGAAAATGTTCTACAAAGATCCTGAGGGCCTCTTGGAAGTACCCTGGGTGAAGGGCAGGCAAGGGAATTTCTGCCCCTCCCCACCCTACTTTAAGGCAGCTCTCTTAACTGTTTTGTTTTGTTTTTTTTTTTAAGATTTTTTTTTAGAGGGAAAAACAGAGAGAGAGGGAGAGAAATGTTGATGTGAGAGAGAAGCATAGATCAGTTGCCCCCCAGTTGTCCAACTGGGGACTGAACCCACAACCCAGACATGTGCTCTGACTGGGAATCGAACATGATTTTTAGCTTTGCAAGATGATGCCCAACCAACCAAGCCACACTGGGATGGGCCTCTCTTAACTGTTTTAATATCTGTGGGTTCTACTGAAGACAACATTGATTAGAGGCCTCCATGGCTAAGTCATATTTAAATTTGCACCAGAATTGATGAGCTCACTTAACTCCTCCTTCCTTGAAGTGCCCATTCTTTATTTCCATGTCAACAACTTCATTTTGTACAATGATAGCACTTTTCTGGAAGCAAGTGGACAGAGATCCTAAGAGAAGTCATTCCCTCAGGGGCATTGAGAGGATTTCCTGGTGTGGGTTCTGCTTGGATACAGCTAAACAGAGTACCTGCTGCCAGGTCACTCATGAGAATACCTGGTGAATCCCCAGTGCCTGTAGGCCTTGCTGAGCCTTAAAAATATTTTCTGTTGCTGCTCCAGAAGTTGTTTTGCTTACAGATCTGCTGGCAGTTCAAATTTATTAAAGGTTCCCATTTAGTACAGTATTTCTGTCAAGTGTAGTTTTTGTTTGTTTGTTTTTAAATTATGTTTCTGAATATCTCCTGAGCCCAAAAATATTCTGAGGTTCCCCCCATATTTCAAAACCAGGATTTTCACCTAACCCTTAACCAGACCTGTGCTATACTGTTTCTGTAGATTTAATTTGAATACTTTTTTGAAGTTTTGGAAGACAGAAAAAAATGCTATCTTGAATTTTGCCCTTTTGGAACATTTTTTTTTTTTTCCTGACAGTCTTGCAAAAGCATGGCTAATAAATATTACTAAAATAGCTTAACTACATGGAGGATATCATGTTTGTAAGAACACAGGTTTAGAAGTCAAACACATAACTAGGTACATGTTGAATATTTGAAAGAATGGTGTATTCCCCAAAGTTCCTGTAGAGATTCAAGATGTAGGTGATTACATTCCCTCCATTTCGTCTACTGACCAGTGGTTAAATCTTAGAGTTTGTAGCAACAGGAGCTTCAGTGTGCTTTTACTTACATCACTTCATCAGGGTGAGACCCCTACCTAGATGTTACTGTTACCACACTTGAAGTGAAGAAAGTGAAAATCAAAGATCACTTAGTGGCTCAAACTGCATAGGTAGAAAACGTCAGCGCCAAGTGTGGGACCTGGGTCTTCACGCCATTTCAGGGGGAGACCACCTCGGTGTAGCCTCAGGCTTAGCTGCCTGGGCCTGTTGGAGTTGTGCCCTCGGGACCCTGGCAGCCAAGGATGGTGGGCTGGTGGACAGTGACAGTCCCCAGGCCTGCCGGTTACCAGCTGGTACAGGACATGGCCTCTCCTAGCTGGAGTGTCAAGTGCAAGAATAGAGTTAGCAAAGCTGGAGCTCAGGCTTTTAGCAGAGGCATCGAAAAAGCGGAAAGTTCATACACATAAACCTTAATCAATGTGACGATCGCAGACAGGAATGAGGCCACTGACGGCAACGATTTGGGATGTGACAAGGACCCAGTACACAGACTGGCCCAGGAAAGCCAACTAATGTCCCGAGAGAGAGGGCCCAGGCTTAAGCCCAAAGCTGTGGCAAGCTCTTTGGCTACTTGTTATCTCACTGGCGCCCATCATTTCCCCCCTGTAGTCAGTCCATCGTACACAGACAGGACTCTCCACAGCCAGCACGTGATCCCTGATCCCCAGTCATCTGCAGACTCGGATGGATTAGTCCAGACTCCAAACCCTGGCTCATTTTCTTCCTCTACCATCCACCTAGCCATAGCCCGCCCATCCGTTAAGTCATGTAAAGCTGGAACTCTTCTTCCTATTCCTGGAAGAGCCTGCCAAGGGTAAAATCTTTGCAATAGATGGTGCTCAGTCCCCTGCATTCCGATACCAGGTCCTAAAAAATTTAGGTCATGTTAAGAGAACGGGAAACCAGTTCTGCCCATCTTCCTCCTACTTACAGGAGTGGGATGGAAGAGGAGTGAGGGAGAGAATTCCGTTGGAGATAATTATCCGTGTGTTCTGTCCTCCTCAAAGTTTTCCATCAGAGCTTGTGTCCATAGGGAGGAGGGACAATTCTTAAGAATTGTATGAGAAGCTGCAGCTAGATTGGCTTTAGAAAACAGAACAGAGGGAGAAGAGGTGGCACTTTTACTTTCAGTGGAGGGGGCAAGGGAAGGAGGCAAAAACATGCACTTTCCTTGGACCATGTATGTACGCAGATGTGGCAGGAGCTGTACCTGAACAGGACAGGAGCCTGGACCCATGCAGTGGTCTAGAAGAGGGCAAGGGCTTCTGGAAGCCCAGGGTCTGAAGAGCCTAAAGGAGGCTTTGGGCTCACTCTAGACCTTGGGATTGGATTGCCCCGGAAGGCAGAATTCAAAGAGAGACTCAACTCAGCAAGCACAAGGGCAGCCAGGTAGGGCTGAGCTCTCCCCCTAAGCCAGGGTTTTTAAAGCTGTGTGTTATAAAATCAGATCAGTGGATTGTGAGCAGCTTAAAAATAATACATTAGAACATAATACAAGATAGGTAATTTGGGTATTTTCTGAAACTTGCTGCAGTTTTATGAATAGGTGTTGGTGTAAATTTCACTTTGTTTTATTGTGGATCACAGTCCAGAAAGGGTTGAAAGCCCCTACTTTTGTTCACTCTCCTTGTGTTTGTTTTTGGAGGGATTAGGCAACTACAGTCTGGGAGGTTAGAAACAAGGTCTCTGGAGCCAGTTTCTATGCTAGTTATTTTGCCTGTCTATGGTTTAATGTTTTGTCTGTGAAACATTAGGAGGCAAAAACATGTCTACGAAACACTGGATTACAGTAGTGCCTACCTTACAGGGTTGTTATGGTGATTAAAAGCATTAAACAGTCCTGGCTGGTGTGGCTCAGTGGATTGAGCTCCAGCCTGCAAACCAAAGGGACACTGGTTTGATTCCCAATGAGGACACATGCCTGGGTTGCAGGCCAGGTCCCCAGTTGAGGGAACGTGAGAGACAACCACACATTGATGATTCTCTCCCTCTCTCCTTCCCTTCCCCTCTCTCTAAAAATAAATACAATCTTAAAAAAACAAAAACAAAATAAAAACCCATGATGAATCAAATTGATCCATGCAAAGTGCTTTTTTCTTTAAAAGATTTATTTTTTAGAGGAGAGGGGAAAGGAGGAAGAGAAAGAGAAACATCAATGATAGAGAAACATTGATGGGTTCCCTCCCATATGCAACCTGACCAGGGACCAAACCTATAACCCAGGCATGGGCCCTGAGTGGGAATCAAACAGGCAGATTTCATGCTCCAGAACAAGGATGCCCAACAAACTGGGCCACATTGGTCTGGGCTATTCAAAGTGCTTTTAATAGTACCCGAAAAATGCTAGTTACTGTTGTCATGATGTTCCCCTGGGCAAAGATAACATTGTAACTTTCTGCCCTCTTGAAAGGGCACAGCAGATTGTTTCCTAAATTATCCAGGATGGGACAAAAAATACAATCATAAGCAATAACAAAAGAATAAACTCTGTGTTCTTGTACTCACAACTGCAAACCTACTTTTGCTCCACCCAGTACACAGGGTCCAGTTTTTATTCATTGGCAAACAATGATTTCTGTGAGCAAACAGGCACTTCACAATTATTTACCAACGAGGGACACTCTGTTACATGCTAGGGGTACAAAGTGGAGTAAGATGATGTTCCCGGTGTTGAGAAACACAATCTCCAGGAAATGGTGTTGAGAAACAGTCTCCGGGAAATACGTGTTGAACGCATTCCTGCGGAAGGCGTCATGAACCCGCCTTACCTCACACGGATGCACTAAAGGGAGCATCGCACCCCTTCCCTTTTGATTGTACCTTCAAGATGTGGCAGAAAGAACAGCGTAGGAGACTTTTCTGAAAACGCCAAAGCTCTCTTAAAAGTCTTCATTTGAGAAAAGATGAATTTGTTCTTGTAGACATCTTCACCCTGTTTATCGAAAAAAAGTTTCAGGAAAGGAATGAGAAAGAAAACATGGCTGCAAATGACAGAAGAACCTTGCAGATTCTCCTGTCTTTGCTGTTCAGAGCAGTTGGAATGCCAGCAGCAAAAAAGAGCAAGAGGTGTGGTGTGGCTTTCTGAGTCACTTGTGTGGCCTCCTCCCTCCTTTCCAACATCCTCCACTCTTCAGTTATGCAGACAGAACTCTTGACATCACAAGTCACAACCCTCGGTCAGACTGGGTGGGTGAGCATGACCAGCCCTTCCTCCTGCCTTCTCCTTCCCCTTAGAGCATGCCAAAGACATCTAAAGGCAACAGGGTGGTTTGTTTTTTGTTCTTGTTTTTTAGCCCAGAGTGAGTAGAAACCAGGAAAATGTAAGGAAAACAAAAAGATGGAATTGGGACAATGCAAAACCCTCCCCACCTATTGTATGGGAAGGACTTTCAGAGCTGCGCAGATGTGAGGCCCCATGTCAGAATGTGTGTGTGTCTGTCTGTCTGTCTTTTATGTATTTTCAATTTTATAAGTTTATTTGAGCCAAACTGATGACAATTCTGGGAAGCAAGATCTCAAATGCTCTTGCACGTGTTTTTTTAAAAGGGTCAACAGTAAAAGTTTACACTTCAGTTGTTCTGCAGTTTATAAGCTTACAATACACAAAGCACAGCCATGCACATTATCTCCGGTGACTCTGCCAGCGTCACACAGAGAGCTAAGATGGAAAGGAAGATACCTTGCATTTGAAGACCACCTCTCTTTGAACTTAACCCTTTATGGCTTGAAAAAAAAATTCTTCCTTTTCCATATCAAGCCATCTTCCTCAGTGTTTCCTCTTACCTAAATGTTTTATAGATCCTAAAGAATGCACCATCCCTTTTCCCCAAAGCTGCCACTTGGTATCGAAATTTTTCATTTCCTTGGGGGTAGAGGTAGGTGCAGTAGCTGATACACTTTGCAAGCCTCATAGTGCTCTGGATACATTAAAGTCACGGTCATGGGTGTGCTCTTTGGGCAGTTGCACAGGTCCTGATGCCTCAGAAGGGCCTTGTACTTGATTCAGTGCTCCACTTCTGCCATCTTCAAAATCTCACTAATTTTTTTACATTGAGCTCCACATATCATGTAGCCACCTCTGACTGGCCCAATTTGTTTTCTGAGAAACCTCATGCCAATCATTGGGCTGAGAATATTGTTTGATTTTTCCCAGTTTCCACAGTCTAAGTGACATGCCTGCCTAGAAGGGATTACAGGTGTACAGGGACTTAACAACATTAATGTAGCTCATTACAGTTTGCAACAGACATTTATATGTATTATCTCTTTTTTTAAAATGTTCTTTTTTTTTTTTAGATTTCATTCACCATCTTCAGACAGAAGGGAAGGGAGAGAGGCAGAGAGGGAGAGAGACATCAATGTATGGTTGCCTTTCACCTGCCTCCAGCTGTGGACCTGGCTGGAGACCTGGCTTGCAACCTGGTTATGTGCCCTGGCTGGGAATCAAACCAGCAACCTTTGGGTTTGCAGGCCAGGGCCTTATCTACTGTGTCACCAGCCAGGGCCCATTATCTCTTTTAATCCAAGCAAATGTCAGGAGGTAAGCCTATTTAAGGCCATTAGAAACCCATCTACAGAGGATGAAACTGGTTTGACAGGCAAACATCTTTTTAAGAGTGAAAAACCAACAGAAACACAGGACAGAAATTATCCAGATGTTATACAGCTGTACTGCAAAGGAAGTTCCAAAGGCAAGAGAAGACTCAGCATGGAGTATGGTCAATGGGACCATGGGAGACAGAAACAGAGAGAGGGAGAGAAAGAACCCTCACAGTCCAGGGATAAAAATTCTGGTTAAAAATTCCTTTGTCAGGATTTTTATCAGCCTAGTCCCTTCTTGGTTAGCAATTTGACCTGGTGTTTGTCCTTTTGTTTGAAGAAACAGATCAATACTGAAAACATTGCTCAAGCCACCTTTATAAACTTGGCTGGCCAGAGACTAGCAGCCTGGAACACAGACCAAAAACCACCTTTTGACAATCCTGCATTGTGGGATTTTACTTTCTTCCGCCTAATTGTCTTTTTTGAAAATTTTTTTGATGTTAGAGATAAACAGAGAAAGAGAAATTTCAATATGTTGTTTCACTTATTTGTGCATCCTATTGATTGATTGATTCTTGTGTGTGCCCTGATGGGGATCAAACCCTTAGTCTTGGTGTATTGAGATGATGCTCTACCTCCCGACCTCCTGGCCCCACTGGCCCCAGTCTGAAGTCTGAAGCTCAGGCCACTGCTGCTGCTGCTGCTACACCTGTGGGCTGGCTGGATTCAAATAAGAGGAGCATGATGAGCAGCAGCCTTGTTCTTGGGGGTGTAGGGAGCTAGTTCAGACAGGCCTGCTTCCTCACCTCAATTCTCACACCATGTTTAAATGGCATATTGTAAGGGGTTTCCTACATGGATTCAAAGTATAAGTGCCCTAGAGAAAGACTGGATTGCTGTTTTCCTTCCCTTTCCTGTGTTCTCAGCACACTCCTAAGATCACCTATGGTTTTGTAGCCAAACTCTTAACATTTCAGTTTTTCGAGACATGGGGAGAAAAAGGAATTTCTTGTAGAAGCCTGAATTCTCTTGGACAATCAAGGTGTAAATAGGATTTCTATTGAGAAACGGTTCTACGTACTGGGGTAGAACTATGGTCACTTTTTAGAGAATAAAAAGCTGTGGGAAGATAGATGTCACTAAAGGTCAAGCATTTGGCCAATGGGTTTATTGAATGTATGACCCTTTAACCAAGACTTTTATCATTTTCAGAGAAATTTACTTTTCTCCTGGTTTTGGAGCAAACCACTGGTTTTTTGAGAGAGCAATCTCTTGTTTCTCTATCTTGTGAGAAATCATGGAAGAAAATCCAGTTAACGATCTGGTTACTTAAAACCCCTTGCTGGAGTGTTATTTGCTTTGTCAAAAAGAAGAAAGCCTTGTGAGCAAGCAGAGTGGGTGTGTCTTTGGTACCAGGTTAAGTGTTCAGAGCAAATTGTCTACCTTTTCCTTCCTACTATAATCTTACTTCCCAAATCCTTTCAAAATAGGTTTATGAGAGGGAGACTATTAAGCTGCTTTCACTGCTCATAAAATGATATGGGGAGGGAGAAGGAGGGTGGAGGGAGAGGGAAGTTAGTACTTATAGAACCCCTCTGTATACCAAGCCCATTGCATAAATAATCTTATTTATTCCTCATGGCAACCCTGGGAAGGCTGGAATTCAAGTTTCTCACACATAGCAGGGAATCAGAAAAGTACAGTAACTTGGCCAAGATCCCAAACAAGGGAGGGTCAGATCTGAAATTCCACCCAAGGATTCTTTAACCCCACAACTCCCCATATTTCTGTTAGGCCAAACCATCTTTATATACCAATGAATATAGGAATGGTACTCCCACCCCAGCAAGATTAAAAAATGGAAGAGCTTCATACTTAGAAGTAGTTTATGAATGGATGGAATGAGATATGAGATGTATTATTGAAATTGAAATGAGGGCCATGCTAGTCAAGCTGGTGTTAAGCCAATGTCTTTTCTCTTTTAAGATTTTATTTATTTTTAGAGAGAGAGAAGGGAAAGAGAAAGAGGAAGAGAGAAACACTGTTCAGGTGCTTCTCACATGTCCGATGACCTGGGGACCGAACCCATAACCCAGGCATGTGCCCGGACTGGGAACTGAACCTGCAACTTTTCACTTTGAGGAACAATGCCCAACCAATTGAGCCACACTGGTCAGGGCTGAGCCAATGTCTTTTGACCTTTGTGGAACTGCCCTACTTTTTAGGCTCATTAGTGCTTTGAGAAGAAGAGCACAAGAAAGAAGTGATGTAGCTGAGAAGGTACTTATCTGCTGGCTTTGTTTATCTGGCCTCTCATAACTTGAAGGAGCCCAGGTTTGCCTGAGGACTAATGCCCTTCACTACATGTAGTTGAAATTGACCTGTGATCTAAAGTTCAGGTGAAAAGTGCTGGCCATTTTACAGACCATAGGCAAGTCAAGGTGGAGACTTGCTTCTTATTCTTACTGAGTTCTGCACATCCTTTTATTCTCCCAAACCCTTTTTTAAATTTTTCTCCCAAAATATTGCAAATGCAACAAACAGCTTTTCCTAACAGTCTCTGTGTTCCAATGGCATTGTTGCTTTTTTCTCATGAGTTATTGCTTTGCTTGGATTCTCCCCCATTTTGTAGTTATTTGTACACGTCTTGTTTTCAACATGGAGCTCTTTGGACGTAGATAGTGTTACTTATCTTTGCTTCCCACAGTTTAGCTTGCATAATTCACATAGGTTTATAAGAAATATACTTGAAGTAGCGGTAAACATAAACTTTTATTTCTTGCTTTTTATATGCAACTATTAGAGCATATTTTGTATAATTATTATAAACTTATTTTTTTAAAGTATTGTGGCCCTGGCTAGTGTGGCTCAGTGGATTGAGTGCCAGCCTGTGAAACAAAGGATCACCAGTTCAATTCCCAGTCAGCGCCCATGCCTGGGTTGTGAGCCAGGTTCCCAGTTGGGAGCATGCAAGAAGCAGCACACATTGATGTTTCCCTCCCTCTCTTCCTCTCTGTCTAAAAATAAATAAAAATGTTTAAAAAAACTGTGAGATAATAAGTGGATATTATTTTAAGCTGTTAAATTTGTGGTAGGTTGTTATGCAGTAATAGAAAATGGATACATTGGCTTCCTCTATAGCAAGTATTAATACTTGAAATTATTTGTATCACTATAGGTAGCAGTGAATAAAACTCTAGAATTGTTTGCTATGTTAAAAGTCTTTGTTAAGATGTTATTGATTAAATTCGTTTTTCTTTGATTGCTGGGAAATGATCGATAATAATAATTTGTGGCTTTCTGATAGCACTGGAGTAGGGGAACTAATGGGAAAAAAAAGATGGAAAATTCTTGGTGAGAGATGTGATACTGAGAGAAAGAAGAAAACAGTTATAAAAGAAGAGATTCTATCTAAAAAGAATAGATAGAATCTGGTTTGTCCCAGCTTATGAAAGCCAATGTTAATTTTAATTTTTATTTTTAATGATTTCATTCACCATCTTCAGAGAGAAGGGAAGGGAGAGAGGCAGAGAGGGACAGAGACATCAATGTATGGTTGCCTTTCACCTGCATCCAGCTTCGGACCTGGCTGGAAACCTGGCTTGCAGTCTGGTTATGTGTGCACTGGCTGGGAATAGAACCAGTGACCATTAGGTTCACAGACTGGTGCCTTATCCACTGTGCCACCAGCCAGTGCAACCAATATTAATTTTTTAGGAATATTGTAAGTTAGTTGTTAGACACAGCTATTATTAAAATTTAAGTTATAAAATACTTTTGAAAGAAAAATATTAAAAACTCGGGTAACAATATCCAAAACTCATCACTCTCTAGTTATTTTTCATTTTATTATTAGCTATGCTCTTGAGGTTATTTATATCAAATGCATCTGTTTGGTAGAAAAACTGTATCATGGCTCACTTTACATTTCTTCCCATCTCCTTCACATGAAGTAACATCACAGTTGAAGTTTGACATTGGCAGTGATGGGCTAATTATATAATGGAAACTGTCAAATGCCTTTTCTGAACCAATGAGATAACACAGTTTTTCTGAGACTTGGATCAGAGGTAGGGCCCTTTTCCTATTGGCCCTGGCCCCAAGAAGATGTGAAGTCTGGCACATTGGTAGCCACCCTGCCAGCGTGAGGAGTGACCTACAGTGACAATGATGCCAACAGAAAAAGATATGGATGTAAGAGACAGTAGTAAACCAGTGTGTGGTGCCATGGTAGGAGTCCTGTTTTCAGCATTTCCTGACCCCATTCCTAGCCCTAGACATTTTGATGAAGTGAACCGATAAGTTCCTTCTGTGTTTAAACTAGTTCGGATGGAATTTCCTGTCATTTTAAACATAAATGCAGCCAAAAGGATAAATTTACATCAGGTCCAGAATGACTCCTAACCACCAAAAAGTCTTGACTGATAAAAATAATTCAGAAGGATGGTAATCCTCCTGACCTTAATCTTGTTCTGTTCTTGTATTATAAGTTTGTGTTTGACAAACACATACTCACTGTATTGAAGGGTTTCATAAGCCTTATGTATATTATCTCCCTGCAGGCTGAAATCCATTCTTATCAATGAACACTTAGTTAAGAGAGCATTCTTCTGAGGTTAATGGCTACCCAGCCCTACCCTCCTCTTCCTTGATGTTGAAAAACTTCGTTTGGGATGTCAAAGCCCCAGAAGATGAGTCATGATTTTCTAACCTCCTCACAGTCATCTCATTATTTTTTAGCAGATAAGTTGACCCTTGAACAACTTGGGGGGTAAGGGGTACCAACTCCCTCAAACTCAAAAATCTAAACTTAACTTTTCATTCTACAGTAGGCCCTGCACATCTGAGATTAGTTTAACCTACAGATGTGAAACCCACAGATACAAAGACCCATGCGTATTTATTGGAAAAAAAACCCAACAAACCCACATATAATTGGACCCAGGAAATTCAAACCTGTGTTTTTTAACGGTCAGCTGTACTTGCTTTCGAGTATAGACACAGGCTAATGTGTATGTTTGTGTCTTATTTTTTAACAGAAATGTTTAAAAGGTAAAAAAAAGTCTATAGAATAAGGACATAAAGAAGAAAACATTTTTTGTACAGCATACGATGTGTGTTTTAAGCTGTGTTATTAAAAGTGATGAAAAGTTAAAAATTAAGTTTATAACATATATAAGTTATGGGAGGCTGAAGTTCATTGTTATTGAAGAAAAAATACTTTTTACAAATTCAGGGTAGCCTAAGTGTACAGTGTTCACACAGCCTGTGGTCACGTACAATAATGTCCTAGATCTTCGCACTCACACTGACTCACCCCGAGCAACCTTCTGTGTTGCAAGCTCCATTCATGGTCATTCCCCTAGACAGGTATACCACTGTATTTTTGCCATAATTTTTCTATGTTTAGATACACAAATACTAATGTTACAATTATCTATAGTGTTTAGTACAGAAATATGCTGTACAAACTTTATAGCCTAGGAGCAATAGGCTATATCATATAGCCTAGGTACTAGCAGTCTGTACCATCTGTAGGTTTGTGTGAGTGCTTTCTATGATGTTTACACAACCACTGTATGGCCTAAGGACCCATTTCTCAGAAAGCATCTCCATCATTAAGTGGTGCATGATTGTACTAGTGCATAAAAAGTGCTCAGAAATAGTCTGTTAATAAGGCCCCATAGAATTATGTGGTCTTCATTTAATTTTATTTTCAATTTTAAAATTATTTTCTATGGAATTTTCTTGCCCAGACTCTTGATGGATTTCCAGTCTATAAGAATCCTCTTAATATTTCCAAGTTATTTGCAAACAGAAAACCAAAAAGTGGCTGTTTTCCAACCACATATTTACCTATTTATACAGTTGCTAGCAGAGTATTCAATAGAAGTCTGAGAATAATGTGATGTGACTGAAAACAAAGAAGGAAAGGTATCAGACTGAACCAGTACTGCATGAACCTTCTTTTCAGGCTCACATAGAGTGACAACATCATTTTTCTTAGTATTCAAGGTCATCTTGACCTCATTTACCCCTTAACTGTGTATCATAAACACCTTTTAATTTTTTAATTTTTATTTTGGAAAATAATTTCAGCTATACAAAGAAATGTCAGACTCAGTCTATCAGAACATTAGAATTATCAGGAGAGATGAAAACCACAGTATAAACAAAATTACTTATTTTTATAGGCTATACTTCACAATTGCACAGCAAGTGATGAGAAATTCTTCCATTGATATAATGGCTATCTTACAAGTATTTTAATTTTTTTCCAAGAATCATGAAGGGAACTAACCAGAGCTTCAACATATTTTAAAGAAATAGTTTTAAATCATCAGAAATATTGAAAGCCTATCACATCTGTATGTAATACACATGGTCTCTAAAGAGTTTTCTAAAGATGAGGTCAGCAGACCACATACAGTGAGTTGGCCAATTCTGGTCCATCACCTGTTTTTGTACTTCTCTAAGCTATGAAAGCTTTTTTATATTTTTAAGCAATTAAAGGAAAAACCAAAAGAAGAATAATATGTAAAAATGATCTTAAATCCAAATTTTGTTGTCCATAAATAAAATTTTATTGGAGCACAGCCCACCCATTTGTTACAGGTTGGCTTCATTCATGCCACAGTGGCAGAGTTGAGTAGTTGTGTGAAGCCTAAAGTATCTGTTATCTGGCCCTTTCCAGAGAAAGTTTGCCAACCTTTAAGTGCTTTCCCCTAAAGAAACACTGAGGTCCTAGCTAGTGTGGCTCAGTTGGTTAAGCATTGTCCAGTAACCAGAGGGTTGTGGGTTCAATTCCCAGTCAGGGCACATACCTAGGTTGTAGGTTCAATCCCTGGTCCAGGCACAGGTGCTTGTGACCAGTGCCCCCCACCCCCACCCCACAAGACTTTCCCCATACCCTGTACAATCCCTGGTCTGGCACAGATCCTGGTCTGGGCGTGCACTGGTATGTTGTGCCAAACACATGATGTTTCTTTCTTACTAGCTTCCTTCTCCACCCAACCCCCAAAAGCAATGGAAAAGTGTTCTCGAGTAAGGCTGAAAAACAGATTAAAAAGAAACACTGAGGCCTTCCATAAACTCAAGATTTCTTCATGGGGATTTCTTGTGTCAATGACTCATCATGTTAAAAAAAGAATAAAAGAAAATGCACAAGTTTAGTAAAGATAATCCAGCTGTCCTATCACAAAACAAAGTAATAGACATGCCTTTATTAGGTTTAGAATGTTTTTACCTCCCCTCCACTTGATGCCAGTGTAGCATAATTATTGAGAACATGTACTATAGGATCATTCTTTATCCTTGAATCTTGAGTAGCTTTCTGTGACCTTGAGCTAGTTACTTAACCTTTCATAAGCCTTGAGATTCCTACAAAAACAGTGATACTACCACCAACTGCATGAAGTTATGGTGGTATTATGTGGGGTGATTTAGTTTTTGAAAGAAGCTTAATACCTGGAACATAGTAAGTGTGTAATAAATTTTTAATTATCATCATCATCTGGAAATGTTAGTTTCTAACCAGAAGCAGTTATCTGCTCCTGGTACTGCCTATAACTTGTGTTTTGACATGGAAATCCATAAAACCCTACTTAGATAATTTCACACATAAAGGGTCTCTCTCTCCTATTACTTGCAGAAAAATTATCCCAAGCAGGTGCATGAATTCAAGCATGTACTTGACAAAAGAGTGGAAAAGGAAGCCTAAAATGTTTAGAAACAAAAATCACAGAAACAAAAAGTGTTGGAAGGCTTGTCAGCAGCTGGATTAAACTAATGCATAGAAAGTTGGGATTTTCCATGTGAAACTCCATTCCAACTGTTTTTTTTTATTTTATTTTTAAAAAATAATTTATTAATTTTAGAGGGGAAGGGAGAGAGGGAAAGAGACATCAATGCATGATTGCCTTTCACCTGCCTCCAGCTACAGACCTGGCTTGCAACCTGGTCATGTGCCCTGGCTGGGATTCGAACCAGTGACCTTTGGGTTTGCAGGCAGGTGCCTTATTCACTGTGCCACCAGTCAGGGCTCCAACTTTTTCTATGGGCAGGCCATAGCTCTGTGATTGGTTATTGATGAAAGCTCTCTGATTTAGTAGCTAAACTTTTTAATTTATTATTATTTTTTTTAGAGTTTTGGTCAATTTATCCATTTTATGTTAGGTTAATGTGGCCATTTTGTTTTTATTACTTGATGTCTTAGCTAATGTTTCCCACCAGAGATGCTCGCTCTTAGAAAACCATGAGCGTGTAATGCTGTGATTCTTGGGAAGCTAGTGATTTCCTTCCCACTGGGTTTGAGGCCTGCTGCCTGAGCTTGCTCTGCCCTTGGAGGCATGATGGCTCTGGATTGATGCGGACTGACTGGAGCCCAGCGAACACCTGAAGTCGATTGTTAAATGGCATGAGGAGGAGAATCTTCCTTAGCTGCCCTTGCAGAATGAATCTCTGCCCAACGAGAGCTATCAGGAGAAAAATCCCCCAAGGCAAACAACTCCTTCATCTCCTCATCCCCAAAATCATTTACAGAAATAGCGCAATTCCAGAAGGCAGTGGGTATCTCACGTTACAGCCATGAAACAGATTTTTTAGAGGTCCGCTTTCTTTTTGGAAAAATAAATCACATAAAAGAGCTTGTACAAATCTTACTCCCTGCATTTTGTGTTTTGACATATTCTTTTGAGGAAAATCCCTCCAGATTTTATTTGTTCCTCAAATATGGTTGAACAATTCTGGTGTATTGGGTTTAGTCATGCAAAGGAAGAACAAAATATTTCAGCATTTTTACATAATCTAGTTGAAATCACGGTAAAGAAGACATACAAACACCCACACATCAACCTAGTGTGTGAGGGTAAAATCCAAAACTGTCAGGCTCACAGCACGTCTGTGAGTGGAGTGGGGTGGGCTGGCCTCCATTTACTGGTAGGAGTAGCTCTCATCATCATATTCCAGCTCATCTTCATCATCGTCATCCAGCAGCCCATACTTAAATTTCCGGTAGACAGTGCCATCTTGGCCCATGTAGACTATGTCATCCTCATCATCCTCATCATAGTCACGGTCCCTGTACTCAATCACCTGATCTTCAAAGGTGGTGCTCTCATGGTAGTTGCTCTTGTAGGAGTAAGACTTGCTAGGGTCAGCCAGCTTTTCATAGCCTGCCTTCTCTGCTGGCTGGGCTGGTCCCCGAGCTTTCCTCCAGATGACCACAGCTACCCCAAGCAGAAGCACCAGCATAATAAAGGAGCTGATGAGCAAGGCTGTCTTGGAATGCTCAGGGGGAGACTCGATCTCACTTGCTTGAAGGATGCACTCATCTGTTGGTGACCCCAAAGGAAGAGGGAGAGAGAAAGGAGGAAAGAGAAAAGGAGGAATGGGAAAAATTAGTTTTTGAGGTTAAGAACTTCACATTTATCTTCTAAATCTAAAATGGTAGAAGCAGTCTCTGATTTTCTTAAAAAGCACACTGCTCTGCTGAACTTCAGTGTGTACCACATGAGGGTCCAGTCTATGTTAGATGGTGTCATCAAACCCTTCTGGAATGAATGTCCATGTGCGCTCCAAAGGATGCCCCCTGCCTCCCCATATCTCATGCGTCAGTTGCCATGTGTCCAACTTTACCAATTGATTCTTTTCTCCTGAGGAAAAAAATATTCTATCTCAGGCCATGATTCACTAAATGCTAAGTAAGTAACTTTGACTTTTGCTAAGACTTAAGACCTTTCCCCAGCTACTCTTAAACCTGATCCAACATGATTGTGTCACCAGAGACAGGAGATTTTTTATAAAACCATTGACTCATTTCTGTGTGGGACCTTAAATTTGCTCAAGTCAGCCTGTTGTTTGTCAGTTGAGAAGCTGAGGTCCACAGAGAGGGCATGAATTTTCACATTGTCAAAGCCAAGAGCTTGTTTGGAGAGCAATCAGAAGTCAAACTCAGGAATCCTAACTCCATGACATAGCCTGGAGATGTTAGGATAAAACAGTCCGACAACTGTTTTTGTCTTCTGGGCATTCTGTGGCCTTAATCTGACAGGGAGAGAAGGCATGCCTTTATATATTACTTCTATCATAATTAAGATGACTGAAGTTGAAAACTCTGCCTAGCATTCATCAGCCTCTGTTTGGATGCCTTAATTGAGTACATGGAATAACCAAAACTGTTGCAGAAGGAAAGCTGAAACCATAACTTCAGCAATTAGTTCATTTTACTTCCTTTTCACCCATTTATTCAGGTGGTATGACTTGAATATGTTGGATGTATAAGCTGAAATATGCACAGTTACCATCAATAATTTTTGAACCATCTCAGTCTGCCTTCAGGATTATTTATGAGAAATGCTATGTACATTGTACATAGTAGTTTAATGATATAATGCTACTGCCAATTATTTGAAGGGCAATTATTTTTGCTTATTAGATATTGGCTGATTATTTTTGCTAATCAGATGTACATAGTAGCTTAAAGATATAATGCTACTGCCAATTATTTGAAGGGCAATTATTTTTGCTTATTAGACACTGGCTGATTATTTTTGCTTATTAGATATTGGTTGATTACATCTGATTCATCACCACTGTATCTTTCTCTTTTTGCTAGTGATAAACAAGTTTTCTACTTTATTGCAACTTTCATTCTCATGGGATTTTGCCCATTAAGCAGAGTTTCTTCTTCTAAGGTAACAGTGCTATTGTTATGGCTTTCATTAGCAATACAGCACAGAATTTTTCCCTGGAGAAAATAGTAAAGCAGCAGAGGGATGGATAAACAAGCAGTGTGTGGTGCCTGGAGATTAACACTGCCTGAAGTAGGAGAATCAATAAAAGACCTTTTGAGGTTGGTTCAATTACTAGACACCATACGCAATCTCGTCTTACTGCTCTACAGTCTTTGGTAGGAGAGTCAGGGCAGCCTCTGTGATTTGAACTCAGTAAAGAATGAGTCGGTAATCAAGAGTGCTTAGACTTCTGCAGAGTGGCCCTGAGTGGATCTTTGAGATCCACAGAAGGCCCAGGAAAGTTGACTGACTAGTTTTTAATAGGAACAGGCTTACGGAAAATCTGCGTCCAACAATGCACACAGTTCTGGTTTCATTTAAAGCCATCAGTATAATTAGGGTTATTATTCTTAGCTGACACAGCACGAGTATTATGCAATCAGATCCTGAAGGTGGATGTATATGAGGAACTGGGAAAATCAGCTGTCTGTAGGTTGGGAAGGGCTGAAAGAAGGAAATCATTAATTTCTAGAAAGATGCTATTTAGAATTTAATTGAAAAATCTAATTAAAAAATAAAATAGAAATGGCAGGTAGCAGTTATGATCGGGGGTCTACTTCACTTATAAATGAACATGCTCTCATGAATAGGATGTGTGTTTTCGTCAGGCCATGATACATATGAACCCCAAGAAAATGATCTACTTCTGGACTAGAAGATATATTTTAAGAATTTACTTTTCATTTTTAAGAAGAAATCATTCCATTTGAAATTTTTCTAAATCTGTGGCCAATGAGGACCAAGTATCCAGATGGATAAAGTTGGGGGTGGGAGACATTTGGGGGACCAGGAATTGATTTAAAATGTTTGTCTCTTCATAACCTTCAGTGAAAGTTCATTTCTAAAATGTTTTAAGTCTCTAATGGGAAGGCTAGATTTGGGCTGATTTCACAGAATGATTTTTCAGGATAATATTGGCATCCTTTGATAGCTGATTCTTTTCCTTTTTTTTCTTAGAAATGAATAATTAATTTAAAAAAGGAATAAAGTAAATTTGTAAAGACAAAATCCTAGATCTGCTTGGGCTTTAATGTTGGAGGCAGCACAATAGCAGAACGAATGAAGGTTTTGCAGACCAAAGGATCCATGTTCTAATTCCAGATGAAACTCGTAACATTGATATGGACTTGGGAATGCTAATCAAACCTTTTGAGCCCTAGTCTCCTCATCTGTAAAGTGGGATTAATAACACCTGCTTATGTGAGATGATGGACAGAAAGTTTTAAGTACAGTAGGCACATAGCAGGCTCTCCAAAAGGTAGACGCACTGACTGTCCAGAACTTTCTATCCTTCTCTCCCCCTGCTCCCATCAGCTTCCTAAGATGTGCTGTTTCTGCAGGCTGCTCTTCCCCTCCCCTCACCAGTGGTCTCCTGGCAGTCACAGCACTCCTGGGTGTTGCTGGGGTCAGAGGTGTTACAACAGTGCAGGCAGCGGTTGTCATCCATTAGCAGCAGCAGGTTGGCAGGACACATGGTACAATTCTTGGCACCGGGTCCTTTGCATTCGACACAGCTCTCGTGGCATTTTTCGCAGTTAAATTTCTCCCCCTGTGAAGAAAATCAAGTTCCTTTTGAGTGAGGAGGGATATACAAGGTCCTGGAGATCTCACGCAAGAGTTCTATCTTACCTCCAAAAGGAAGGAAGGCACATAGGGGGCCAAGAGATAGGTGGTCTGTTCTGAGTAAAAAACAGAACCAACTCTTAGCACTTGGATGGAATCTCTGCTGGGCCTTTCCCTCTGAGACCCACTGGTGGTAACAGTGGAAGAACAGGCCTCAAGAATCGCTCAGGTTACGAACTCATAGCTCATACTGTACCTGGTCAAGGACAAGTTTTGTCTGGCCCATTTTAATCTGACCTTCACAGATTAAATTTGTTTTTCACTCACTGCCCACACTTTTAAGTTGGGATATTCCAAATGTAAATTCATCACTCCCCCATGGCAATGTCACTTGTATCTGATGCTCTCCTATTTGATATAGTCCCCATCACTTGCTCTGATATCAACAACACATAGGTGGAACATCAGATTCCATTTTTTATCAAGCTTGCACTAGGGTTTTCTTTGACTAAGCACCTTTGGCTCATTACCTGCTTGGCCGCTGTCCTAGAATAATACAAGTTGTGATTGTTTAACTAAAGCATTCAATCTCAATGGGAAGGGGATTAAGAGATGCGGCCTCCACCCTGACAAATTGCTCCTTCACTGGTGCTAGGAATGTAGATGAGGAAAGAGAGTTTCCCATTTCACTGCTGCACTTTAGAAAAGTGGTGTAATAGAAAAAGAAAGGATGGACATTGTCTTTGTTGAGCACTTGGCATGTTTCAGGCACTGGTAAAATGTTTCCTTAGCTACACTCACCAAATCCTGGATTAAGAGTCAGAACCCCTGGGTTCAACCCCAGCTTTGTTACATTTAGCACTCATGTGGTCCTTAACAACTATGTAATCACTCCGAGCCTCAGTTTCACCAAATTATAATGAGGGCTAATGTCAGAATTTAAAGAGAGTTCATATGTGAATATGCTGGGTCATTTCATTTAACCATGGAGAGATTTACTCAATTTCTAAAGTTTGGAAAAACAATCAAGAAATTAGTAGATTCAGAAATTTATGGTTTTGAGGCAGGCCAAATACACACACACACACCATGAAGAGATAGAGGAAGTGAAGAAACATCAGCTATGTAGTTTTAACATTATTCAGATGTTCAGGTGATACAGCAAGCAATGGGGTAAGAAAGAAGATATTTCTAATTTTTGACATAATACTCCAGTGTAGACCTGAAACTTTCAGGTCCTGAGCAAAGGATGTAGAGTTAATTCTGAGGCCCTCATTGGTTGATTACCCCATTATTTATCTCATATCTCCTCAGTCCCTGAGCTACAGGTAGAAAGCACCTTTTATCTCTGATGCAATTGATTTAAAAATGTTACACCTGCACAACAGAGAGTAGGAATTTTAGGGCTCTCTTTCCTTTGCCTGGAATGACATACAGAAAGCAGCTCATTTCTCTCTGTGGAATGGCTGAAGGCACACCATGCCCAGCACTCAGTACCTCTCCCACTCTGTATTGCCCCACAAGACAGTCTGAGTTGCAGATTCCTCCGGCTAGGTGGTAACTCCACACGCAGGATAAGCACTGCAACGGTCCTTTTCCTGAAAGAAACAAATGACTTTAAGTTATGAGACTGGCCTTACATTTCTGCCTTTGTCTTAGATACAGAACACTTAGGAGCAAGGAGAATGTCAAGTAAATTGAAGTGGAACTGTGAATTGATTAAGGATATGAAAATAAATCTACAAGACACCAAGTGAAGACCTAGAAATGATCCAATTAGTTCAATCAATGTAAACTTTCCATTTGGAAATTGAGAATTTGGAAATGACAATTCTTATTAAAACAAGAGGATTTTCAGAGAATGAAAAATCATATAGAACAAATATTCCATATGACTCAATTGTCATTCTGCTTATTTTTAATTAATATGGAGGACAAGGATGAGTACCAGCTGATTTTGGCGGTCCCCAAACTCAGTGAGAACTCATGATTAAACAATTCCTATTGAGAAACAACATGAGACTTGGAACTTAAAATACTGGGACTAAAAAAATTTAACAGATTGGTTTGTCCAATGATTCTTAATTATGGGAGCGGTGGTAACAGTTTCCTTTGAAATTCTCTTGAAAACAATTAGCTTTCTTCTCAGAAATTTGACATCCTATTTGTTTTTTATTTTAAAAATAAAACTAAGACTTAAACATGTGAAATTACTCATTTAAGGTTACATAGGTAATGGTTGAGTCAGGATTCAAACTCAGGTTTGTTGACTTATACTCCAGTGCTCTTTCTATCCTACTCTCTACCTCAGCACATGAATCACCAAGTAGAAGAAGGCTGGATCTGTAGACTCTTTCCTGTGGAGGTAATTTCCCTGTCTCCTAATTCAGAGACCTAAAGAATGGCTGCCCCAAACATTTCTTTTCATGCAGATATCAAGGGATAACTTCTGAAAAGAGTTCAGAGAGAGACTTGAAATCAAGCTCATTCCCTTAGGAAGGCACAGATGTTTTTGCTGAGAATTTCAAAACAGAGGTATAGAGACAGACAGGACGTGGAATGTGCCTGGCATTGTGACTTGAAACTTGTATAGGTCTTCCAATCAGAAGAATATTATTGCAAAGAGTAGTTAGTTAAACTTGAACTAGAACTATTGAGTTCTGTCCTGCAAATTCACTGTGGAGCTAACATTTCATGTCTAGTCCGTGACCTCAATCATTTATAATGTTTCCATGGAAAATGAGTTCTGAGCTATGAACAACATCTTAGAGAATAAACCTTGAGTACTCAACTACTTTTTTGCTTGGGGCTGCCTGTAGTGATATAAATTCAAAGCCATTCTATTTTTATTTTACTTCTAGCTTCATACAGAATTTCCTACATGTCTGGAACATAATTGTAGTCTCTGATGAAATAATTAATCTTCCCCTGCTTCCTTCCTTCCCATCCTACATTTTTCTAAAATGTAGCTTACATGTCTTACTCCAACTTTAAAATATGAAAGGTGGGGTTAGTTTGGTTTTTGTTTTCTTTATGACGAGAAACTAAGGGTATGAAAAATTAAGAGGAAAAAAAATGTTAGGTTACAAAATGTGTGCCTTCAGGCTGGTTGTATTTTTCAGACCAGCAGCAATTTGATCCTGGGAAATTCCCAAGGGCACCTCCTCGGGTAACAAATCTGTAACTTTATTTACATCTCCCTGTTGATTTACTGCAAACACACTTAGGGCACCCAGAGTCTTTTGCAAAAGGCAGTTCGTTAGTTTCCAGAATGTTTTCTATTGTTTCCAAGTTTAACATCCTACATTTATCATTGCTTCTAGGAGCTGCAGGAGCCTTGGGACCCATAAAGACAGTTTTGGTATTTCCTTAAAATTCAGAACAGCTCACCATCTGCTCTCCCTCATACTGACCCCCATGGGATGAGTTCACCAATGGATTCATTGAGCAACTCCTGGGGCCTGTGTTCATGGCATTATTCACACAGAGAATGGACACTCAGGAAAGTTAGGAGGATTTTTATTTCAAACAATTTTGTGAGGAAGATACTTAAAAAGTTAAATGTGTGAATGCAAGAAATGAGCCAATAATGGAAGAAGCAGTTGTGTACAAACACATGTGTATTAAGCCTTGGTGTGCTATCTCCCCCAATTTCCCTCCCTGCAGCTCAGTGCTTTTAAACTTTTTAAAAATGTCCTAATATTAGGAGGGAGTCAAATGTGAGTAAAATATAACCTAGTTGTCAAGTTACTTATGTAGTTTGCTGAATTCTCCTTTTATCTTTTATATTAATGTTTCTAGAGTCAGGAATTCATATATTTTTCCAATCTGCATAGAGTACAAGATAAAACCTGTCTCCAAATTGTGTATACCCAAAGTTCATAGTTTGCATTAGGGTTCACTCTTGGTGTTGTACGTGTATATGGGTTTGGACAAATGTACAATGACATGTGTCTATCATTATAGTATATAGTACAGAATGTTCTCTCTACCTTAAAATCCTCAGTGCTCAGTCTATTTATCCTCTTTCTCCAGTCCCTGGCAACCATTGATTTTTTACTGTCTCCATAGTTTTGCCTTTTCCAGAACGTCATGTAGTTGGAATCATTTAGTATGGGGGCTTTTCAGATTGGCTTCTTTTATGTAGTAGGAAGCATTTCAATTTCCCCCACATGTTTTTTTTTTTTTTTTTTTTTGGCTTGATAGTTTGTATCTCTTTAGCACTGAATAGTATAGAGTCTGAATGTATTGATGAATTTTGGGGACTAGAAAACCATCATTCTTAACCTAGTTAGGAAACCTCAAACCCAATTAAAGAAGTTTATACCTAAAAACAAACAAACAAACAAAAAAAAACCATGTACAATATCACTAATAATTTCTCTAATCCCCACAAAAATCTTAAAAAGCTGGTTCTGCTTTTGACTGAGTGAGATTCATGATGGCCTGATCTTGATTAGAAACCAAGTTTCCTCCTCTCTCAGTCCTTGGCCTACTGCTATGCGGCTAGGGGTTGAGTTACAGTGTTCAATTGCTACAGATTTAGCAAGTGAAAATGCAGTATTTTATCTGGCAATCCTAGTTGGGGAAAAAAAGTTGGTGGTACCAGAGATACCTTCAACTTTTCAAAAACACCTAACAGAAAGCCAATATTTAACATGATACGTCCAATGACAATGCCAGCTACCCCCCACCCTCCCACCACACCCCCAATTCAATGTAATCTCTCATTTGTTATCTTATTCTGAGTAGAAGTTTTGAGCAGCAACTATATGTGATTCTGGAATTTAAAAAATACCCTACAAATTAATGATTAATATGGTTTGTCTGGAAGGGAAATTATCTCAAAAGTTGGAGTTAATTGCATATGAGTGAAGAGTATTGAACCACTGTTAGTAGAGTTTTCTTGGAGTTGCCTGGAGGACTGCCTGAAGTGGTGGGGAGAGGCAAATGTGGGGCATGAGGTGGGACTCGAAGATCCCTCCTGTGCTCCAACCTGAGCAGCCCTTCTTATCAATTTGTATAACAGGATTCAGGCCAAGATTTCATCTGAAACTATTGTTCTAAATGAGAAACATGCTATCCAATTCATTAGCCAATATTCGCCTGTGCCTATTGAGCACTTGAACGTAGTCAGACCAACTTGAATTGTGCTTGTACTGTTCATGTAAAACAAACATAAGATTTCAAAATACTTAGAACAAAAAAACGTGGGGGGTGTAAAATGTTTCAATTTTATATTGTTGACATGTTCAAATGATAATATTTTGCTGTTAAAAAAATAGATGAAATTAACTTTGTTTTTTGTTGTTACTACTAAAGTTTTTAAATTGTATGTATGGCTTGCTTTATATTTCTATTGGCTACCACTGAAACACGATGCTGTGGGATCCATAGGAGAAATGCTAGGACTGGTCTGAACAGCACATGACCATTTCCAGGTTAGTGGAAATGTCCACTAATGTAAGCACTTTCTAGCTAAGAGTAATTTAATGTTTATATCACTGAAGGTCACTCTTTGCAGTTTCCCCCCTTCTCAGTATTAAGATATTTCTTTCCATTACGGTTGCAACCAGTAGAGGACAGTGGGGGCTTTGACTCTGGCGGTATTTTTTGGAGAAACTCAGGGATCCTGCCCCAGGGCAGGACGAGACAGCTGGCAGCTCCACCACGCAAGATCAAGACCAACCTGACCCCAGGCCTGGCCTCTCTGCCCGGTTCTGCAGCTCCACCATCAGCCGGAGGGACCGCAGCTTCCTCTGAGCCTGCAGTACCGTCCACTCTTCCAGTTTCAACTTTTCTTACAGCTTTTCCTGCTCCTCTCACTGTAGCTTCTCCCAGTCTTTTCTGATTCCGACCAAGGAGTTCACGGTCCCTCTGTTTTTGTTCCCTCTTGTCAAGCTGCTCCTCTCTCCTTTGTCCAATGCTTCTAGTTCTATACCCTTTCCTCTGCTCTCTGCCTCTCCCTCCGCCTCTTGATCTCGGCGTTCTTTGTGCTTCTCTTCACTGTCCCAGCTGCTGACGTCTTTGCCTTCTGGGTTTCCATTTCCTTAACCGAGGCACCAGTCATGGGTTTGGTTGAATGAAAGGAAGCCTGGCTGCTGGGGGCCGGCCACGCCACGCCACGCAACGCCATGCTGCCACGCCGCCACGCCACGCTGCCACGCCACGCCACGCCACGCCACGCCACGCCATGCTGCCACGCTGCCACGCTGCCACGCCACGCCACGCCAGGCCCCGCCCCGCCCCCCAGCGACAGCCCGCGCAGGCGCCCTGGGCGCGCACCTGGCGCCTCCAAGTTGCAGTTGCCCCTGAAAGTAAAGGTGTGGACCTCCCAGCGCGTCATCTGGCTGTGGGGCCTTTGCATGGCGATGTCCATGTTTGCAGCTCCCTGCACGCTGCAAACACCCAGACCCGAGCCTCCTCGCTGGGCTTCTCTGAGCCTGACTCCTTCCGGACGAGCCTTTTTGAGAGCAGCCCCTGCAGGGAACCCAGGTCGGCGTCTCTCCTAGCAGCCTTATGGAAGAAGCCCGCTCCCCATTGGCGGGGGCGTCGATCTGAACCTTGGTGAGGCGTATCTGGAGGGTGGTCTCTTGCCGTCAAGGCAGTTGACTTGACCAGACTTGCTCTCCACCGCACCCTGAAGCAGATGAAACCACTGTGCTCTTGGGAACGTGGAGGGTGGGGAACGAATGGTGGTGCCCCTTGTCCTTTCCATCACTGCCCAGCTGGACGAGGGCTTCCCTGCTGCTTCAGCTGTGAAAGGGCCACACTGACGGTCATCTTTGGGATGGGCTTGAGGTGGAGGCCATCCAGCGGGCACAATTCCAGCAGCTGAGAGGAGGTGTAGACTTGGGAAGCCGGTGCCAAGGCTGGGGTGTTGGGCTGGCGCGTGGCTCTGAGTCCCAGGCCATTGCCCTGCTGAATGGCGCTGGCGGCTGTCCCCCAGGACCCCAGGAAGTATGAATGACCTCCCTGCATCGCGCTGTCACCATCTGCTGAGGTGCCTGGATATGACCCGCCACGTCTGCTGGCCCCTGTGACAGTGCTTAGTGCTAGAGCTACAAAGGTAAGACATTAATTTGTACTTTTGATGACCTCGCTCTAGAGTGATAGACAAAGAATAAACCATTATAAAAAGTGCTTTCTGGTCTTGTGCATGGTTGTGTGGACGCTGTCTGGGCTATAGTGGTGGGTAAATCTGTGAAGTAACAAATAGGTGAATGAACACAGTGTACTGAAGAAATGCAGAGTGCAGGTGGTTAGGGATGGCTTTCTAGAGGAAATGCAGATTATGAACTTTATATAGACAAAGGGCTAGGAACAGCCAACATAATTTTGAAAAGGGTGACAGGAATGTACCCTACCAGCTGTTAATGTTAACCTCATAAGTTTTAACAGCTGACATATTGTAGGAGGTAGTGGCCTCAGAAACTTCCAAACCTGTAGAGCATTTTTATGAGTTTATTTGAACCAAACTGATGACAATTGGCAGGAAGTAAAATCTCAATGGACTGAGAAAATGCTCTGGAGAATAGCAGTTTTGCAGCTTATTTTATACATTGGAATAAAAGATGTACAGAGGGTTACATGAAATCCATTGGTGTTAGTTAAGGAGGCAGGAGAAAGCAAAGTAGGGAAATCTTTGGGATTGGATAAAAAGGCAAAATAGAGAAACACATCTTTTACTTTGGGGGGGTGTACAAGATAGTGACTAATTAACGTTTGCAGCATGTAAGATGATATTTTGTGGAATAAGGTACCAACGCGGGGTTCTGTGACCCCATGCTCTGGTGCAGCCAGTTGTGCCTTGAGAGGTCTGGCAAAGCTTAAGCTGACATTTCAAAATTATGTTACCCTAGGTGCAAAAAGACAATAGGCCCAATTAAGGTAAAGACTGACCTTTGTCAAGGAGTACAGGCCTAGGACATGATTACCAATTATGACTCTTTCATAGGAATTTCTATGCTCCTATGTGGTTACTTTCAGTCTCTGAGTTTGTAGGTCCTTCAACAAGGCCTCCCCTGAGTTTGTCAGGTGAAGGATGTGGCCCTTTTTCATCCACAGAAGCATTTCTTTCCTAAATGTTGAGAAGTTACATGATCACCTTTATATGTCAAGCTAATGAGCAGATAACAGATTTTAGAAAGGTCACTCTGGCACTGTTGTACAGGACGACCTGTGGGGAGAGCACAAGACCAGAGCCAGGGTGCCATGCTGACTACTTTAGAAAGTCAGCTAGAGCTCCTGAAAAAGGCGAATGAGGATAGTGAGAATGGTGAGAGAGATCTGAGTTGAGAAATGCTTAGGAGAGAGACTGTTTAGGAGATCCAGTTAACAGACGTACAGACATTGAAGTTTACTTCTGTTGAGAGGTAGGTAGGTTGGACAGGAGGCGAGGTGTAGATAACTTCAAGGTTTCAAACCTGGACAGTTAGTTGGACAATGGGTCCATTAACAGAAAGAGTGAACATCAGAGGAAACCTAGATTGTGTTTGCTGTGGGACATGTGTTGATTTTAAGGGGCAGATAAGTAGGTCCCTGGAAACTGGGAATGGAGCAAGGGAGAGTTTGAGGCAGGTATCTTAAGTAGCTGTTGAAGTAATGAAAAAGTATACATTTTGCTAGGCAGCAGATTCCATGCTCGACAGGTGGAAAAGGAAGACAGACTAGGTTTAAGACACTTCCTGGAGGAGACAATACCTGTGTCTGGGTTTTTGAAGGATGGGAGACTGAAGAGGTAGCAGTGTGGTGCTGGAGTAGCCCGGGTCAGAGGGCCGATGCAGAAGCAGAGAGAATACAGGGGGTGCTGATGGGGGAGAGGACTGGCTACGAGGTTGGCAAGCAAGAGGAGTTATCCAGGGTGGCGGGAAAAAAGGGAGTGGCTAAGCAGGAAGGAAAAGTTAGTATTTCTCCTGTTACACATGCAAAAGGATAGGTACACCCTCACCTTTGCATTCCTGGCAAGTGGGAGAGCATCGCTCACAGGTGTTTGTGCTTTGATCTGCGTAGTAATGCTCTGGGCAGGTGCGATGACACTCTCCCTTGGAGTGGAGCAGAAAGAAAAATGGATCGCAGGTCAGGCAGTCAGTGGGCCGAGGGCCCCGGCAGGCCTTGCAGCTCTTGTTGCACCTCTCACACCGTCCAGTGGAGTTTTCTGCGTAATATCTGCAACCAAGGAGGGAAGCAAAGATTGAATTCTAAGCTTTGCTCCCAGGTTGGGCTAGGTGGGAAAATTATGGTTAGTCATGCAGTATTTATAAGCTGGATAAATTTAGATTCTTGATTCATTACCTTGTTAGATTTATTACTAACTATACTAATAAATCTATTGATTCTCAGATTTCCTATCTGTAAATTGGGCATTACAGTCTCCCCTGCTATTTGTGAGGATTAAGGTGGATAACACACATAAAGGACCTAGTTCTTACCACACGAAGTTAAGTAGTGCCACTATAATTATTCACTGCCTTTGCCTTCTATGTACCACGATGCTTCTCCGCTTGAAAAATTCAAGTTGTGTTGAATGGGATCAGAGAATGGGAGACATTTTAAATGTGCCTCTGAGTGGGTTCTCTAATTTCTCAATTTAAAAACCATCTTGAAACAGGAGGTGATAGAAGTAATGTTGATATTTTCATAATAATAGATGTAACTGATAGTGAAAAGATTTTTGGAGGCTAAATATAACTAATCAGTGTTTGTTAAGTTTCTACTATATACCTGATAGTATGCTAGGGACTTCATAAACTTATTGAACCTGAATATGAAACACTAGAGTGTGGCAGTTAGGAGCTTGCCCTTTGAATCAAGGTCACATGGGGTCAAAGTCCAACTGTAACACTAATGACTGTGCAACCTTGGGCAAGTCACACAGTTTCCCTGTGTCACAGGTCTGTAATATAGGGCTAATGTAAGTATATAAGATTAAACAAGTTATTCTTGTTCTAACAAGAAACTTGTTAGAACAGTGCCTGGCACATTACGAGTAATTAATGTATGTTAGTTTTCATGATGAATTTTATGATTAATCCTTATAGTAAACTTTATGACTAATTTCTATCTTACATATGTAGACACTGAGGCTCAGAGAATTTAGACAGTTTGCTTAAAGTGAGACAGCTAGTAAAGTGGGAAATACGATTTGAACTTACCTGTTAAGAGCCACTGTAACAAAGCAGTGCATTATTGGAAGGTAAATAAAAATATTCACATAAGATAGAAGAGAGAAAAGGAATCATCTTCAAAGATGAACTTCTAGGGGTCAGCGGAGCCATCTGGGCATCCCTGGACATCTGCAGGCTGAAGCTGCCCTAGAAACCCGAAGGGTCAACCCTTGGTTTGGCACAAAGCTATCGGGCCCATAATTTTTTTTTCAAGTTCGTTTCAGCTCTACTAGCTTGTTGAAAACTATGCCATGGCTACATAATGTGGAGCCTGCCTCTACCAAGCAGCCTGTCACTGGTCTGAGCGGGCACACTGGTACCTCAGAGGCCCCGCCTGTGGCAAAAGAAGACGTGTTTCACCTTCTGCAGTTAGGTGAGAACAGTTACTAAAGAACAAATACTGTGAGTCACCCAGTGAAATTCTGAGATATTTGAGAGACAAGATGATGAGAGAACAACGGAAGCACCAACCATGAACTGAACAGTCAATAAAGATTATATATGATTCAAAAGAGAAGGCAAGAGAGGAAAGTGAAAAGCCATATAGAATGGAGGGAATCCACAGGATTGAAGTCAGAAGATCTGATTTTTAGTTTTGACTCCACCATGTATAAGTAGCTGTGTGACTTTGGGTAAGTCATTTAACCTCTCTGAGTCTTACTTTCCTCAACTATGAAGTAGAGAGAATAATATCAACCTCATAGGATAGTTGTAAAATCAAATCATAATGTAAAGATGCATAGTGAATGGAAATACTATGTAAACTGTAAAGCAGCTACAAACGTCCTTTACTAATGTTATGAAGATAAAAATCAGTAGGACCCCCATGGGGAAAAAATAGCTTATTAATACCAAGTAGGTTTTTAAAAATATCAAATGATAATGCTATGGTGGATGGAGATTCAACCTGGGGTACTGAACACACAATACAATGTTACCAAAGACTGTTATAGAATTGTGAACCTGAAACCTGTATAATTTTGTTAACCAGTCACCTTAATAAATTCAATTTAAAAAAGGGTAATGCTAAAAGAAAGAAAATAGAGAGTTTACTGGATGAGATTAAAAGAAGAGCACAGTGCCACTGCTTACTTTGATGACTCCTTTGCATAGGTGGCTGTGAAATCTCTTGTGCAAAAATACAAACAGTAACTGGAGCCTTTAAGATCCTGCTCTGAGATCAAATGCTAAAATAAATGTGTGTGTTGGGACTGGATTCAGAGGTTTACATACATGCCTTTCCAAGGCAAAGAGAATTAAAATAGAAAGTTTATTCAATGCCTGTGGATCATTGATTTTACAGGGGGAACAATTTTAGTTAAATATTTCCACTTACACCTTATCATGACCCTATTTATTCTCCATTAAAAAGATTTATGGCAACCCATGCTTCTCTTCCCAGTGGGCAACTTCACACACCATGGAACAATCATCTTAATTCCATGGTCTGCAATAAATTTAAATTACAGGATTATACCCCCTTTCTTGTGAATGAGAATATTGAATGACTTGATCTGAGGAAGATGGCGATTCTTTATATGGGACTCAGGTTTTTTCAGACATTTATTAGGATAAAGGGGAGGAGTGAAGCCCTCTCTTGTCTGTCAGGTCCCTTTCTTCATTGATCTGTATGGTTAGTGTGTTTGAGGGCCCCTAATGTATGTGTTTGTGTGCTGAGTGTTATAGTAACATGTGTGAATAAGAGGTGTTTTTCCTCCAGGAACTTGTAATTTTGGGGGTAAGAGTTACATAAGAAGAGTAAGTTCTTGAAGGTCAAAGTCTTTGACTTACTCATACATGCAAAGTGTTCTTCATTAAGCATGTGTTGAATGGATGAGGTAAATCAAAACACAAGGCAGAGAGTATAGTACTAAAATGACTCATACAAGCAGTGATTGCTATAGAACTGAAGAGATGTGCCAATTTGGACAAAAACATTTGTGGAAAGTTTAAGGTTGCAGCTTTTCAGTTTGGGTCTGGAAACTCTCAATGCTCCAGGTTACTTATTGGAAAGGAAGAGTTGGCAAAAGGCCTATAATCAATCTTTCCGTTTACTGGGGATGCCTGGGGGTAAAAAGGGATGACCCAGTCAAATAGTCTTCCAAATATGCTTGTCAGCAGACCTTCTGGTAACTACAGTAATAGTTTTTCTTAGAAGAAAATAATAAAGAGTTCTTACTTGTGAAATGCTTTGGAAGGATACAGCCAAGTGTTTAGGTTGCCTATGATAACTAAATCTTAATGTGTAGGTTTAAGGGGTATGGCTTGTTAGGGAATTAGTGGAGGGTTAAATGGAGATTTTTAACTGAAATGATTTCTTTTGTGAAAGCAATGCTACTCATACATTGCTTGGACTGCGTATGTTAAATGTGATCCGAACAGCTCTGAATGCAGCACAGAAGTAACCTATATTTATCATCTTGGATTCCTTTAAGGGAAGGATGCTTCACCTCTTCCTCGTAATTGACTGTAACCTTTGAATTCTGAGTGGGATTTGGCATGAGTCTGATTTGACCATCTGACCCGTTGTGTTCGCTCACTGGGTTTCTGGCTGCTCCCGGTTCCTTTTCCATTGCTCTGAACTGGCGGAATCCATGAGAGACTGTGAGGCCTGGGTTGGATTTTCATGTTTGTCCCTTACTGTCAATGAGACTTCAGTCTGGTTACGTAAGTGTTCTGAGATTAGCTTCCTCATCCGCAGGATGGGGTTGCCAACAGTGAGACCTGCAGTGGTTATGGGTTTAAATGAGGGAGAAGTGGTTGAGCAACCTACCCTTCCCTGCACTGGGGCAGGCACTCCTTTCCCAGCTGGAACCAGCCTGGCCGGCACGAGAGGCACTGCATGCTGTGTCTCCCTTCACATGTCCTGCAAGAGTCGTGGCAGGGGGCACACCGGTGGCTGTCCTCATCTTCATAGTAGCCCTCAGGGCAGTCCTGCACGCAGGTCGTGTCTGCCAAGGGAGGAAGAGTCTCTCGGTATCAAATATAACACGTGCTTCCCAAACCTCCTCTGTGTGCTTCCCATGCTCTACCATGGTGGGGAAGGGGATGCAAGAGGACTGAGGCAGTGTCCCTGGGGGCTGATGGATGTCTTGGGGAGCTAAGATAAATATCCAAGAAATAGAATCAACCATAAGGCCATCAGAAGGTGAGAGAAAACAGGGGTCACAGTGGACTGGCCGTGTTGGCTAGGACAGAAACTAGCCTGTCACAATGAGTCAGAGGATGTATGGAGCCTCCCACGGGAGAAAGTAGTACACTTAAGGCAGGGACTGAGTCAAGACTCCATTGAAGAAAGCAGAAAGCGTAATGACACCTTCCCACAGTTTCAGCTTTCTATTCCTAGCCTTGAGTGTATTTTCTCCAACACATGCTGGATTTCACGCTCAGTTCTGCTGTGCTGTCCCCACACTATGGCTCTTGAAATTTAAGATGAAATAAAATTAAAACTTCAGTTTCTCAGTTGCATGAGCACAGATATAAAGCATTTCTTTCATGACAGAAAGTTGTATGGACAGTGAGACTGTTTTGCCCATGTATTTAACAGCTAAATCCTTAGATCCTCTCTGCTCTGGACAGAGAGTGAATTGGAGTTGAGTTGTTTAGCTCCACACCACCCCTGTCCTTCCGCCACCAACCCTAAGTGGAGCCACCGATTCTTGTCTTTTTTCTTCCTTAACAACATTTAAGGGTGGGAATCGAGAGTGGTTTAGTTAGAAACTGAAAAACAGAGGTTTGCTGGCTTTATAATTGAGCACGCAGTTCTCAGAGGTGACTTCCTTTAGCTTCAGCTTCACGTCACGGTGCGGAAGTGAGGCTCTCCTGCATCTTTAGTGTTGGCCACTGGTCACGTCTAGGCCCGACCGGAAGCCAGTCGCCTCCTAACTCCAGTCAGCATTAAGCACAGGCACTGGAGGAAAAGCTAAATCATGTTAGAGCTGCTGTGGACTCAACCCCTGTACTGGGAGTCTGAGCTGCTTGAGGGCAGGGCCATCTCATTCTTGGTCATCACGTAACACAGGGCCAAGTCCTAGTTCAGTGTTTGGTGACTCTTTTGTTAAAGATGGATGTTGACAATGGTTCATTGTCTAGCTAAAGTATCCCTAGTTAACTAGGGGAAAGTCTTAATCCCTTAAAGAGGAAACACCTCTGCATGAGTGGGTTACTGCTGTTGTAAAATACTCCCACAAAATTAATGGCTTAAAACAATACAATTGTATTATCATACAGTTCTGGAGGCCAGATTTCTAAAATGGGTCCAGAGGGCGATGTTTCTTGTAGTGGCTCTGAGCGAGAATCTGTTTCTTTGCCTTTATCTGCACCTCTTGGCTCATGGTCCCTTCCTCCATCTTCACAGTCACAACATAGCATCTTCTCTTGCTCTCTCTGTTCCTCTGCTCCGATATCACATAGCCTTGAACTACTAACTTTGACAATTCTGCCTTGCTCTTAAACCGACCCTTGTGATAACCCAGGATAATCTTCCCAAATCAAGGCTGTTGGTTCAATCACATTTGCAAATTCATTTCACCACGTTAGGTAATGTATTCCCAGTCTGGGGATTAGGATGTGCACATTTTTAAGGAGTTAGTTTTGTTTTGGGGGTTAGTACTATTGAGTCTATCACAATCTCTGCAGGAATTCTCCAGTTTATACCTCGGCTGACCCTTGAGAGGGCAGTGGTGAAGGATGGAGTGGGAGAATATGAGATCAGACTTGAGCACATCATGTACCCAGCCCTTGGGGAACTGTGTGCAGGATTACACTGGGGATACTGTATTATACCTCAGCGCTGAAGTCTCAGTTCTAGTTTGATTTATATCCCTAGTTTAAGAGAAGGCTGCCTTGTAGTGGTAAGACGTCTTCCTGTCTGTGTGATCACTGGTAGTACTCTTAAGCTGGGGATAAATAGAAAAGAAGGTCTTGGTGTTGGGATGATAAAAGGATCAGGGATATTTCCATGAAGCAGTAGCTTCTGGGAAGGAAGTTCACTGAGATTTGTGTAAGCGGAGCTAAGATGGATGGATAGAGAAGACTGCTCTCTTGGAGTGCTTTCTATTGGGAGATGATCAGGAATGGTAGGAGGATAGCTAGCTATCCATGTGTCTTAGCTGGGGAATGGTGCCCTTGATGATAACTTCTGAAAAAGAGAAAATGTTGTTAAATATTTCTACTCTGACTGTCTTTTTCTGAGGTCTGCTCTCCTGGGTTGGGGAGGTGAATTCTAATGCTTTCCAGGTCTTCAGCATATTTGTCTCTCTTCTCTCTTTCCTACACCATCTACTGTTTCTTCTTTCAGATGAGTCAAGTTTTATTTCATTTTTCTTCCTCCCTGAAACCTGAGGACATTGCCTCACATTAGCAATAACCTTCATGGCAACATGAGGGAGGAGGACATACTTTGTTCAAGAAGGTTTATTAATCAACAGATGCCAAATCAAGGGGGGAAAATTTTTTTTTTATCCTCTCTTGAGGACTTTTTGTCATTGCTTTTAGAAAGAGAAGAAGGGAGAGAGAGAGAAATATGGATGTGAGAGGGAAACATCTATTAGTTGCCCCCCCGTACATGCCCAAACCAAGGATCAAACTCACGGCCTAGGAACATGCCCTGACCAGGAATTGAACCTGCAACCTTTCAGTCATTGGATGATGCTCCAGCCAACTGAGCCACACCAGCCGGGTCAAGGAGAATTTTTTTTTTTTTAAGATTTTATTTATTATTTTCAGAGAGAAGGGAAGGGAGAGAGGCAGAGAGGGAGAGAAACATCAATGCATGGTTGCCTTTCATCTGCCTCCAGTTACAGATCTGGCTGGATACCTGGATTGCATCCTGGTTATGTTGCCCTGGCTGGGAATTGAACCAGCGACTTTTGGGTTTGCAGGCTGGCGCCTTATTCACTGTGCTACCAGCCAGGGCTAAAAAAAGAAATTTTGATGAGGAGGTGAATCTCTACATGCTCCCAAAGTGTCTCTTCACAGACTGCTTTTATTTATTTATTTATTTATTTATTTATTTATTTATTTATTTTTAATTTACAGACTGCTTTTTTAATCACAAGGGAAAACAGTAACTACCAAGTGGGGAAATTGAACAATGCCCTGAACAGATAATCAGAATTAATATCACTAAAGAGAGGCAGGTGAACATCCTGTGTCTTCGGAAGGACACAGCACCACCTGTGCCGTTTTCCTCTGCAGAAATGTGTCTGATGAAAGGAGGCTAAAGAAACACGGCATCTAAATGTCAAGACTGTAGACTGGACCATGTCTCAAGGGGAAATGACACAATTATAACGTGGATGTTATGTTAAAGTATGGTATAAATGTTAAATTACTGGAGTTGATAACTGTGCGATGGTTTTGTAAGAAAGCATCCCTGTTCTTAGGAAATACATGCATACAAAAGTATTTATGGGAAAGGGGCCATGATGTATGTAACACATCCTCTAATGTATCAGAAGAATTTTATTGTGAATCATGTATAGATGAACATCAAGAGAGAGGGAATGAGTGCAAGAAAATGATAAAGCAAATGGGCTAAAAGATTGACAAAGGATGAGGCTGGTAAAGAGCATATGCATGGTGTTCTTGAACTATTCTCCTTCTCCCATCTTCTCATAACCCTTTCAGTCACAAAGTAAAAAGTTAGAAAGAAAGGTACAGATGTCTACTGGGCACCAAACATCACAAAAGGTGGTTTCCCAGGCAGAAGGGAACACAAAGCCCGCCTCAGAGGAAGGTGACTCACTGAGAAGGAGGCTGTGCCTCAGGCAGGTGTAACACTGGTCCTCGGAGGGCCCCGTGCAGCGGAAGCACTTAGCGTGGCAGGGCTTGCATCCCAGCTCCTTGGCGTCCCAGTAGTCGGAGAGGGCACACTCCTTGTGAGGCACGCAGCCCCCACGGTTGTTCAGCTGCAGGCCTTCCCGACAGGTGGTACAGGTCCCAGCCGAGGAGCAGGTCTGGCAGGCCCGGGGGCAATCTGTGGGTGAGTGGGTGTGGCAGGCAGGGTGAGAGCGGCGCTGGGGAGGCCCTTCTCCTTGGAAGGTGCAGCTGCAGCCTTCCTCCTTTCCCTGGGGACTTTCCTCCTTTCCCCAGGGATTTCCAGCGCGCTCTGCCAGTGGGTGTGGCTGTGAGTTGGGCACTGCTCTTGGGCTCTGGTTCGAGCATTCTTTTTGCAAAATGAGGAAAAATCGGCTGGTTTCATATTCTCTGTAATAATTACAGAGCCCCTTTCTGCAACAGCCACCTCAGAAATATTGGTAAGACTCCCTGTAATTACCCAAACTGCAACAAAATAATAATAAGCAATTCTGCAGCAGAATGGTCACACACTGGTTGGTGGCCTTTTTACCAATGCATTGCAGTAATTCCTATTTTGCGGTCCTCCAGCAACCTCCCAGAATACCTTGAGCTTATCACTGGCATAAATATATGTTATAATTTCCTGTTGACAAAAAAGGCCTCTTTAATATCCATTTATGAATGCACTTGCCTGGGAGAGGGCCTGGCATATAACAGGCACTCAGTGCATATCCGTTAGACAAATACAGTAAGAACTGTTTTTTTTTTTCCCACTGTGGGGCTTTATACTTCCACCACTTATCAATGGTACCTTCCAGGCCACCTTCTCTCTAACTTCAACTCCATTCTGCCCAACTTCTGTCCCCCTTCCCTGCCTTGTCTTTTTCTTTATCTTGTTAGAGTCTGCCTTCTCTGAAAGTATGTAAGCTCCAAGAGGCCAGGACTCTGTCTGCACTGTTTCCTGCTGTTCCCCAGGCCTGAAGAGCACATGGCACATATAGGCGCTCACTGTTGAATAGACACATAGTAGTGGTATTATGATTATTTTCATCTCATTATGTCTATCTCAGGAAATTGAGGCTGGAGGTTCTAAATCACTTGGTTAGAAAAGTGCAGGGTCAGTAGTTGAACCCAGGACCTTATTAACAAGAGCTCTCACTCTTTCTGCCGCAGTGCCTTGGAAAAGGTGTGGCAATAGTAGAGGTGTCTACGCTATCATACAGTGGGTCATTTGGGGTGATTAGAATGGATCCCAAGTATTTCTTATGGGAGATCCTGCTTGGAGACTGCTTGGTTCCAAATGCTTCTCTATCCCTACCCAAATCTAAAATTTCAAGCCAGGTGCTTTGTTTCTTCTCTCTGGAAAGTCAGGTGGTCATCCTGTTTCTTCCACTGCCAGCTTCCCTCAGCTTCCCTTTGGACTGGTGGAAGGTACGATAGTATTGCAGGGAGAGACCTCCAGGCAGTTTCCAACCGAGGAGCTGGTCTGAGTGAACCTAGGCACCTCTATTTAAAAAGCTCTCCAGTTGATACCAGCGGGCCAACAGGAATGAGAGCCAGAAGCCTTTCTTAGAAAATAAAATCAAGGAAATGAAGTACAGTAAGTACCCTGAGACCTGTAAACTTCTCTATCTGGCAAAAAAACACGAGAGAAAGGCCCGCAGTTATCTTTAGTGCCTGCCGTAGTGTAGGCAGGAGGGCTCTGCAGACCTGTGGTGGAGTTTCTACACTTCTTGGGGGAGCTGAACCCCCAGCTCAACAGCCTGCCTCCCATACTCCCTCCCTCCCTTCTGCTACTGGGGCGCAGCCGCTCATCTTCAAGTCCTTGTTCTGGGTGGGACAGTGACACTAGGATGTACATAAACACACAGGAAGGTATGTCCTGATCATAAGGCTAGAGCAGAAGGCCTTCAGAGGTAAGATATATCTTTATGTCCTAGACAAACATTTCCCTGGGTATGTACTTGGATGTGAGTGGCCCAGGGTTTTTCCTGCCATGTGCGTTTACCCTCAAGCTCTCATTGTGTGGAGGGGCTGCCTCTGGATTTGGATCTTCTGTTTGCTTGGGGGTGACAATGGGGGGTAAAGCACCACTGTCTGCCTCATTGGAGTGACAGTACTGTATTGTACAATTCAAAGTTGCTAAGAGAGTCAATCTTAAATGTTCTTACCAAAAAAAAAAAAAAAAAAGTCATCATTTCTCAATACATACATATATCAAATCATCATATCGTACACCTTCAGCTTACACAATGTTAAATGTCAATTACATCTTAATAAAACTGGGGGGAAAGAGCCCCTTTCCCCAGAATGCCTTGTCACTTGCTTGAGAATTCCTCTAGCAATGGGCAATTTATTACAAATTCTGTTCCCTGAAAACTAGTAAGAGGCAAGGAATTCACACCCAGTTAAAAGATAAGTAGGCTTAATAACAGCAGATTCTTTGTTGAACATGTAGGAACTGGAAGTGCCCACTGGGAGATGGACCAGGTGGCCCGTGGTGGGAGGAGCTGGGGTGATGGCGGGAAAACAGGGAGCTTTAGGCGGGGCAAACCATGAGAGGAAACAAGAGGCACAGAGAAAAATCCTCAGTGGCCCAGCTCTTCTTATGCTGCTATAAACTTTTGATGGCTTAAAGTTTTAAGAAAAAGGTTTTCATTTTGGGTCACTTGTGAGGATTCACCATCTCTTGTAAAAAATCTTCATGTGAGAATTCTTTTTGATCAGCCACTGCTGTGGCGAGAGTCAGCGTGACTCATTGCTGATAAAAGTTATATGATCAAAGTTAATGAATGGTTCATTGAAAGAAAAATAAATGAATTAGAGCAGATTCAAAATGTGAAGGAAAGGGCTGGGACAACAGTTCTGGGGCTGGTACTGTGTCAACCTGTGTCAAAAGTTGGTGCTTTTTCTTGGTGGAAACCCATAGTCCCATTAGGCTCCCTGGGATTGGATGCTCAGCCATGTACCCCACAGTCTTTACCTTTGCAATCCTTAGTCTCTTTCTCGTAGTAAGTTCCTGTTGGACAGTTATCCAGACACTGGCCATCATAGAACACGAAAGATGACTGAGCACAGGTTTCACAGTTGTCAGCTGAGGGGCCACTGCACTCCAGACAGTCCTCATGGCAGGGAAGACAATGGCATGCATCCGGGTAGAAGTGGGGCGGACAGGACTGATGGCACGTGTCCTTGTAAAGGAAGGATTCAGGCATGCACTCTGGGGGCAGGAGAAACAGCAGTTAACCCCAGGGAGATAGGAGAAAGGAATCAACTCCTTCCTCAGTGGCAAGCGCACCTCCCGCCACTTTGGCTCATTTACCTCTGCATACGCTTGGCCCATCTCCACCCAGCCAGGGCGTGTCCTCGCCCCTGAGCCCTGCCTTTGTGCTGGAGACCACCTATGGAGGCCCATTTGGATGATGTGGGGTTTACATCCTGAAATGATCTTCCCCTTGGAGGTGCTGCAGCAGAGGAGTGATGGCTGAGCTGCTGGAGCTATTTATTGTTCCAGAAACCTGGAAAGCTTAACACATTGTTCAAGCTGTACCGAGCACCTCAGGCTTTACTTAATGCAAAGAGCAGTTTAGGAACTCTTGGCTAAATTTTTCATTTACTGATAGGGTAGACCCGTGAAGTATACATTGTATGAAGAATGCATTGCGGGTTTGTATTCATTCTCTTATTTTGAGAAAACATGTTAGTTCATGCCAAGGAAATTCTTTGACTAGGATAACACCAATTAAATGAGTGCCTTACAAGAGGAAATTAGCCTTTCTTGGGAGATAATTCCAGAGAAAAGATTGTTAGCCAGAGTCCTATCCTTAGAGTTAAGAATACTGTGCACTATAGTCACAGGATTCACTGGACAATGCTGGGCATACCCTAAGTGTTCAGTACATGAGTGTGGAAGAAATCATGCAAAAGGTACTCTTGTATCTCTTGCAGGATCCATAAAGGAAAGGCCTTATTTCACCCTCACTTTCCTCAGTGATGTGCACGGAGGCAGGTTAATTTCAGTAAAGGCAGGAAGACTGGTTATCTCCAATTCTGCTTGGACCCCCTGCCCTCAGATAGCTGGCCCCCAGCTAGGGTGGCTTGGCAGAATCACGCTTTCTTGTGGGATGTTCCCAGGTACCTTTGCATGTTTTCTCATGAATGCACTCCTGACACATCTCTGGGCACTGCTTGCACTCTCCTTCCACTGCCACATGCCTCTCAGGGCAGGTTTCCTGGCATGTTCCTTGGTCCAGGACGAGGCCTCCTTCACATGACTGGCAGTTGGTGGCATTTCCTTCACATGTTTTGCACGGGGAGCTACAGGGTGTGCATATGCCGTCTTCTGCATAGAAGCCCCTGTGGGGAGGAGAGAGCCACTGGGGTAGTCTTCCAAGTAGGAGATGGTTCACACCCGCTGGCAGAGCGCTTAAGCCCCAAAACAAAGGACTACTGCTCTTGTCAACCAAAGCAAATCTGTCAGATTTCCTGAGAAAGTATGGTCAAAAATCAAGTCTGGCCCTGGCTGGTAGCACAGTGGATAAGGTGCCAGTCTGCGAACCCAAAGGTCGCAGGCTCAATTCCCCAGCCAGGGCACGTAACCAGGTTGCAAACCAGGTCTCCAGTCAGGTCCGTAGCTGGAGGCAGGTGAAAGGCAACCATACATTGATGTCTCTCTCCCTCTCTGCCTCTCTCCCTTCCCCTCTTTCTAAAATTAATGAAATAAAATCTTAAAAAAAAAAAAAAAAAAAAAAGAGTTCTAGGACAACAATTTGCAACCTTTAAAAAAAAAATCAAGTTTGGAAAAATAAGATAAAAGTGATAGATACCACCCTTGTGAATTTCATTTATTTGAAAACAACTTTGGTTAATTTGTGTAAACCTTCTGATTTCTCCATTTTTAGCTCCTAATTTTTATTTCTTTTTTCTGTGTTAGAGCGGAAAATGCTTTTTATTTAATTTGATACATTTTAAAACAAAATTTTAAATAATAAAATTTAAAAAACCTTACTTTTCAAAAGACTCAAAAGATTTAATGCCCTATTAAATTGGAAGTACTTTTTTTTTTTCTTTTGGATGTTCTCAACCAACCTCTGATGGCTTTTGCAAAAATATGTAACATTTGCACATAGCATCAAATATTTGAAGCACTGCTATTGGAGTGTACATTGTGTGATTGACTTCCAGGTGGAATCTTATGTCCGTATACACTGTACCTCTGAATGATTTAACTATTACACCATAGATATCACTCACTGGTATATGAACACAGTAAATATGAAAAACTCCAACCCTCTCAAATATACTTGGGAGGTGAGAGAAGTACAGATACTATTTCTCTGAAGGGAAAAGCTGAAAGGTAACAGCTGGAATTTATAGAAGTGGTAAAATTATAAATTTAGAGACTATGGTCTTCTGAGGTTCTAGGTTCCTCTTCCAATTGTTTTCTATAATTACCCTTCTGTTACTCAGCTATCACCCTAATAATGCTATGTAACAAAACAGCCCAAACTTGTCATCAGATATCTGTAGGCTGAGCTTGCCCATAAAGAGGTATATACAAGGTCTGTCATGAAAGTACTGAGCCATTGTCAATATAATTAAAATACTTTGTGTGGCTAATACTTTCAGGACAGACATCGTATGACTGTACAGGAAGAACTCAGACATGCACTTTGAGGGAAGGAGGCTTGGCTCCAAGCTGCATGCTGGGTTGCAGATCTTTACTTTCCTTGATCCTCCCTGCCCCAAGGGACTAGTGGGACATGTTCTCCTCTTGGCCTTGACAGATGTAAAGAAGGGCAAGTTCAACAAGGCAAACACATTTTAAACTTCAGCTTCTCTTCTGCCAACATCCCATTGGCTAATGCAAGTTAAATAACCTAACCCAAAGTCAAGGGTCAGGGAGTCCATTCTGCCTCTCTTGGAGGTTGCTGCAAAGTTACAGGCAGACAGCATAGATACAGGGAGGGGTGATTGCAGCAAATAATTCAATCTACTAGAGTTCTCTTTGAAACCTAAAGCCAGTAAAGGGTCTATAAAGCATCTTTTTAATTTTTAAAAATATTTTATTTATTATTTTTAGAGAGAAGGGCAGGGAGGGAGGAAGAATGGGAGAGAAGCATCAATGTATGGTTGCCTTTTACCTGCCTCCAGCTACGGACCTGGCTGGAGACCTGGCTTGCAACCTGATTATGTGCCCTGGCTGGGAATCAAACCAGCAACCTTTGGGTTCTCAGGCCAGCACCTTATCCACTGTGCCACCAGCCAGGACTATAAAGCATCTTTACTTGATGTTTTCATTAATTCAGTCACTCATTCACATCCATTTAATCATTCTGTCATTAATTTCTTATATTTAGTAAACAAAAATATCTTGAATGTGTCAGGAATAGGACAGAGGTGAGGAAAAGTCACATTTCTTTCTCTTCTTTTTCCTTTTTTTGAAGATTTTATTTTAGAGAGAGAGGGTTGCCTTTCACCTGCCTCCAGCTATGGAAGTAGCTGGAGACCTGGCTTGCAACTGGTTATGTGCCCTGGCTGGGGAATCAAACCAGCGACCTTTGCGTTTGCAGGCCGGCACCTTAACCACGGTGCCACCAGCCAGGGCCTGAAAAGTCACATTTCTAATGTGCTTTCAAGAAAGAAAAAATGGAGAAAAGCAGTTTAATTCGAAGAGGGGGAACTAAATAGTGTTAAGATGAAAGCTGGGACCAACTTCCTTACACATTTTAGGGCCATGATGGAGAACACTGGCAGAACAAGGACACTGTTACTTGTTCAGCCAAGGAAATCGCTTCATGAATTCGACAAGACAGTTTGAGTGAATTGAGAACTTTGAAATTAAGGGAGTTTTGTGCATTCTCAAACATACTGCATCTTCTGCCTGAGTGAGAATGTGGCAGATTCCTTATTTTTATGTGTGTAAGGAAGAATTCGGCCTCACCCAAAGACCCTGGCCCGTCTTCCTAGCTAATGTCTGAATTCTTGGAATTTCCCAAGTGGCAAGAATGTCCTTGTTATTCACTGTGGGCCCTCCAACCACACCTGAATGTTGATGCTAACAAAATTAGTTGGGGTGACACAGGCCACACCCTCTGCTATAGATTTAGGGTGAGACTTGGCCTAGCCAGAGGGACCAACCTATGTTTAGGGGTTGGGGACTTTGGACCATGTGATGTCTATCTCCTGGCCTTTGGGGAATGTTTAATGCTAGGCCTAACCAAGGTCTCTCAATAGTTTCTAGACACTGACGATGAGCAATTCTGTACAGAATTTGAAAAGATACAGCACAAAGAAGCCTTTTTCAGACTTTTCTTATAAGTGCATCATTGGAAGTTGCATGATATCATGGATTCACGCAAAAAGGAAAAAAAAAATATTGAAGATTACTGCTAACTCCAAACTATGTGAATCTCAGGAACTTGTCAGGAGGCAATGCCAGTGCGAGAAGGTATTTTCAGGGAGCTACTTTGCTCAAAGCAGCTTCTGCACACACACCTACCCAGTAATTTGTCCTGCTGTCTTCTCCCTATATTTACAAAACTTATTTGCAAATCTTCATTTCACTGTTATTTTTATTTAAGAAGACAGATATATGTTTTTAGAAGAAATGGCCACTTGTATTAAATTGCTGCATTCAAAGTACTTTATGTGAAGTCTTTGACTCAGATAAACATATGTAACGCTAAAGCTGTATGGTTTTGGTGCTTTGTTTATATTTTAGGTGCCCACGACAGTGACAGTGCTAAAAGGAAGACTTTTTCTTTTACTCGGGCTTTACATCTGTTCATATCTGGTAAATATGAGGACACCTTAGCTTTTGCATTGTCCTTTAAACAATCACCTTAATGATGTATGTGAGAACTTAAACTTTTTTCTTTTATGAATATATACGATATTTGAAAGCACAGTGGCTGCTAATGCTGACTTACAAATAATTCTGAATACCTGGATGCTGTTTCATTGCAGGTTGTGTTCTTGTTTTTCATCTTATTGCTGTTTTAGGATGGATTGTAACCAAAAGGGTGATTTCTCAGAAATAGTAGCAACTTGAAAATACTATGCTGTAGAAAAAACCAGTCACAAAAGATCACACTTTGTAGCATTCTATTTATATGAAAAGTTGGTGAATAGGCAAATCTCTAGAGACAGAAATTAAATTAGTGGCTGCTTAGGGCTGGGGGGAATTGGGAGTAACTGCTAAAAGGGTACAGAGTTTTCTTTTTTGGCTTGATGGACATATTTTACAATCAATCGTGGTGATCATACAACTGTATAAACATGCAGAACACCATTGAATTGCATACATTATTTGGTGAATTGTGTGGCATATGAATTATGTCTCAGTAAAGTTGTTACTGGAATTAAAAACCCCAGTTGGAGCCCTGGCTGGTGGCACAGTGGATAATGCGCTAGCCTGAGAACCCAAAGATCAATTCCTAGCCAGGGTACAGAACGAGGTTGCAAACAAGGTCTCCAGCCAGGTCTGTAGCTGAGGCAGGTGAAAGGCAACCATACATTCATGTCTCTCTCCCTCTCTGTCTCTCTTCCTTCTCCTCTCTCTAAAAATAATAAATAAAATCTTGAAAGAAAAAAAAAACAAAAACAGTTGGATGAGAATGTGGCATTGTGTGTGGTGAAACGGCCTAAAGAGGTTTGGGTTGGAATACTGACCATATCCTGTATTAGTTGTGTGATATTGGCCTTACTTATCCCTTTCCTAATCTGTAAAATGGTGAGGGGTGGGGTTGGCTACAGCCTGATAGTAGCTGGAAAGAAGATTCACGTGAGGATTAATGGGTCATACACTTGAAGGGCTCTGGGAGGTGCTTAGACATCACAAACACTCCACAAGCCGCTGGTTATCAACGGTTTCTTTTCCTTTGGAATTTCTTAGCCCTTTGTGTATTTAGGCTCAGAGAAGTATGACAATAATGGATGTAAATTTCCCCTACTGGATGATAGGCCTTTTGCTGGCTCAGACTTTCTTCATTTGATCTTAATGTAGCTTCCAAAACCAATTCTTACGCACTTAGTAGGTGCTAATAATGTATCTGTAGAACTGACTTGAATATGATTGGCTTCTACACTGGATTGGAAGCTTCTTGAGGGTGTCATGACTTGTATTTGAACCCTGCAGGGTCTATCTCCGTAATGGTTACAAAGAGGTCATGAGGGAATAGGTGCTGTTTTTATCATCAAGTTCTTTTCTTCAGTAGGCAGATGAAATTTCTAACTCCTTAAGATAGATTCTGTTGGCTGCCTCTCCGAACTACTCACTTCTCGTCTCTTTCTCAAGTTGTGCTGGAGGTCAGTATTCTGATTCCGCTTGGATTTCTGGGGGTGAATCTTGTTTAGCCTAAACTGATCCTGTTATTTCCATTCTCCCTGCTGGTGATGTAAGGTGTAAGTGATGCATTCTGGCTAGAGATGTGAAGGGAAGTCTGAGGAAGTTTTCTTTCCTCTTGGAAAAAGATAAACTAGGAGAAACATGTCCTTTTCTGTCTCTGGTTGTTGCAGCATTGGGTGGTGATGTGTGGAGAGAGGGCAGGTGGCATGACTCAGCGAGGACACGCTAAGGAAGATAAAGAGCCAAATGGAGAGATTGTGGGTTTTTAATAAAGCTTTGGCCACTGAAATAGCCAGTACTGGATTTATAAACATTTTGTTATGTGAGATACTAAACTCGGTGTTGTCTCAGTCATTCTGCTCGGCATTTTTGTTGCCTGTCACAGAGAATTTCCTGATGTACTTTCTATTTGCTATTCCCTCTTCCCTTTTATGTAAACCCTAGAAGTGGGACCAGTTCTGGAAAGAGGAAAGGAATTACACACCAGGTGGCTTAGGAATCTGTAAATAACTAATCAGGTCTTTTCTTTATTGACTTTGATTCATACCTCACCTACTTGAAACAGAAGACATTTGTGTGTTCCACAGCCTCACTTTGTGATGGTCAAAAAGAAGAGATGAAAAAGAACAATTTGACACAAGTAAAAATACACACATATAATCATCACAAGTGAGAAGTGTGCACCTGATGTTAAGTTTTAGCTGCTGTGGCCAACAGTGATGTTCAACAGTCAAGAAGGGACACTTACGTAGGTGCTGTAACCAGGGAGGGGAAGAGTTCTTTGGTGACAAGAAGAAATTGTATCCAAATCACTGTGGAGAATGACCGCCATCAAGGAGTGAAAGGAAGGGACACTTACTTAGGGCAGCTGGTGTGGCACCTGCCTTGGTGGAGGAAGAGAGGGTGTTCCACTTGAAGCTGGCACTGTTTGCAAAGATCCGCTCCAGAGCAAGAGGCACAGTCCTCTGTACAGTTCTCACAGCTGCCGCTGCTCGCGGAGGGCCACATGCCTTGGGGACAGGAGGTGACGCAGGCCTGATCCAACAGATAAGTGCCTGGAAACCCAGGAAAGAAGGCAGGTCAGGCGGTCGTCAAGTGTGTGCTGTACCAACCCACACATCTGTGCCCAGAACTCATGCGCGAAGCAGCTTTTTAACTGCTCCACCAAGTACTTCAGGGTTGACAAAACATGTAATAATGGTGCTGAAGTTAGTTGCAGGATGAGTTAAATTTCTAGAAAGGAAATTGACAACAGGAGGCTTTTGCCTCATTTCTTTTACTTCCCTACTGGTAACTGGCACAGATCACTTTGGGGCTTCCTTTTGTCTAGTTGGTCAGTCTATTAACACCTTTGCCTGTGTCTTACACCTTCTTGGTGTAAGATGGTTCATACACACCACCTGGTGGAGTCTATTCTGCTTTACAAAATCTATCTCGTTAGCCTAACATAGGAGCAACTCTTCCATCTAATAGATGGTCCACCTATTGATTGATTGATTGGTTGATTTGAGAGAGAGAGGGAAGGAGGAAAGGGGAGAGATCAGAAACACTGGTTTGTTGTTCCACTTATATATTCACTGGTTGATTCTTGTATGTGCCCTGACTAGGATCAAACCCTCTACTTAGTGTATCAGGATGATGTGCTAATCAACCAAGCTATCTGGCCAGGGCAGTTCATCTATTTTATTTTTTATTAAAAAAATTAGCACCATTATTAAAACCATTGAAAAATCACCTCGACTCCAAAAATTCTGAGACGATGCCTTCAATTTTTGTATGTAAACATGTTTTTTAGCTGTAGAATCATGGCACACCTGCCATTTTAAATATGTTATTTTTGCATTCCACCTCACTGTTAACCACTGCAGGTTCCAGCATAAGGATTACTTTAATGGGAGCATAACATTCTTAATTCTTCATGTTAATTCATCATGTTAACAAAATATCTCCCTAATTAAGGCAAGTTGTTATTTCTGATGTATTTTTTTTATAGACGATGAAGCAATTTGTTAAGATGTTATGTGTTGCTCTTATGTTTTTGCTCCTCTAAATTCTGTACCAGTGATGAAGAAAAAAATGACAGGTAAACTATTAATCCCAGCCTAAATCCTCTACGTACTTTTAAGTTTTCTTGTTTCAGCTTAATGCATTCGAAAAGAGCAATGGAACCTTTCAGAATGTTGAGTACCCAGACACCATAACAGATTCTGTGGCCAAAGCAATTGCTAACCTCATCATGCTTTTGGATAAGAAACTTTATTTTTGCTGTTCCGGTCCTTTAGAAGCCAGTTTTTATTACAGATCCCAGTGTTGTTCCAGAGTAGTTGCTGTGATAGGAACATGTGATGGGACTAGATCAAATCTTGCACACCTCTCACTTAGAGATGCTAATGTACATGTGTTGGAGGGAATTGCCGTGACCACCACCACCTCCCGTCAGACTCCACACTGACCTTTTGGACATGAAGTGCACAGGGTTGCAGATCCATTGCAGGTTTTGCAAGAAGAATGACAAGACTGCTGTTTGCTCAAAACATCTGTGCAGGGAAAGAAAGAGGAAGTCAGCCTCCTTTGAGCCGGCTCATCCTACACGGTGTTGGAAAAGATCTCATAAGCAATCTCATCTCCTTTCCTGCCCAAAATAGCATCCCTTCAATTTTGTATTAGCTAAACATTGGCACCAGGCCTTGGCCTACTGTGTGGATTTCATTTATTTTTTTCTCTTACTCCGTCATTGACAATTGACTTTCAAGACTTTCTTTGCAAACTTCGAGACAGGATAGCCTCCAGCACGAAGGGGATGCCTGAATTAACAAATGTTCCTTCTTTCGCATGTTAAACGTATTTGGGGGTGAGTTTATGCACACATGAACAAGCCTTCGAGTCAAAGGTAATTACTTATTTCCCCACGATTCTTTTTTTTTTTTTTTTTATAATTTTATTGTTGTTGTATTACATCCATCCCTTTTTTACTCCCCTCTGTCCCCCTCCCCACCCACCCTTTCCCCTAAAAGTCAATCCCACCTGTTTTCCATGTCCATGGTTCCTTTATACTAGGTTCTTGTCTAAGCTGCTGCCCTTCTTTGCCTCTACCTCCCCCCTCCCCCCAATCCCCACGATTCTTAGATGGACAGTTTTCTTCACTTTAAGGTGATACCTGAGAATTCATTGTTTTTCATAAAAACCTTTTTTTTTTTTTGTTCTTTGGAACCAGATTTCATAAATGGTCAACGTTTGGGTTTCTGTGTACTTCAGAGTAGCCATGGTGAAATGCAACCGAAATTTACCTCACCTTAAATTTGTCCCCAATATCGTTAAATATCATCAAAATGGAGCTGCCCATGGGCTTTCTGGTTGGTCAGGTAATAAGCAGGCCAACCTGGGAAACATTAGAACTGTTTTCCTTTCTCCCTTCAAGAGCATTGAATGGGCAGCTTCTCAAAGAAGTCAGCAACTCCATGTTACAGTTTCAGAAACGTGCACAGTGGCCTCAGTGACATCACTCAAACACATTAAGGGAGTAACTGCATTTCAGAGGAAACCTCCCATGACACAGGGGGAAGTTAGAAAAAGAGGTTCTAGCTCAGAATGTGTGATACGAATGACCTTAACCCCTCAGTCAGCTGTTTCCACCATTCCCCTTGCCTCCTTCCTCTTCCCTTCCTGCCTCCCTTCCTTCCTTGCTTCCTTCCTCTGGCTTTATAGTTCTTTTCTTCTCTCTGACAGGCTGGCCCAACTGGCTGTCTAGTCACACCTGCTTTCAGATCCCAGCTGCACTGCTGAGGTAGGGGAACCACGGATAGAGGAATTAGTTTCCAAGTCCCACTTTTCCATGTCTCTAAAATGAGAGAAAGTGATTCTTTCCTTATGGGACTGTTGTGAAGACTGAATGAGATAATGTGTGTAGTGTGCTGGCTTAGCAGTCAGCAAATGGTAGTACCTTCTGCTCTCCTTATTTCCTTGTTTGTTATCATCCCACTGCATTTCTGAGGCTTTTGTTTTACTTTCTCTCTTTCATCTGTTCTATACCTGGAGTAGCACCAGGGGTGTGGCTTGGTTTCCATGCTGGTGCTCCTGGTTAACTAGTTGGTGAGAACGAAATTCAGAGGTAGGTAGGTGGCTATGATAGAGGTCTGTCCTGGAAGTATTGGCTGCACAAAGTGTTTTAATTATGTTGACATTGGCTCATACTTTCAGGACAGACCTCGTAGGTCGCTATATGCTTGTCCATCCTGCCATGCTGAATAGCAGTCTTTTTCTTGGTTTGCACAGAAAAATTTGTCCTGGTTTTCTAGTAGATGGACAGATTGATGTTATCTCCCTGGGGAGACCTGTGAAGAGCTCAATTAGCTCTGTGCAGAGCAATGCTAGTGATGGGATTTTCACGAAAGTGGCCCACATGAGTTAACGTTGAGTCTTTCCCTGAAGGCCCTTTTAGCCTGACAGATCACTTAACCATGTGATCCAGCAGTCCCACTTCTGGGTATATAGCTGAAGGAAATGAAATCACTGTCTGAAAGAGGTATCTGCACACAATGTTCACTGCAGCATTATTTAAAATAGCTAAGACATAGAAATAACCTAGGTGTCCATCAATGAATGGATGGATGAAGAAATGGTATATATAGGGTGGGGAAAAAAGTAGATTTATGCTTGTGAATATGCAAAATACAGAGTTTATTCTTGCATTATTATTTATTCTTTTCCATATGAACAAATGTAAACCCACCTTTGTTCCACCCTGTATATGCAATGGAATATTACTCAGCCATAAAAGAAGGAAACCCTGCCATTTGCAACAACATAGATGAAACTTATGGGCATTATGCTAAGAGAAATACAGAGGAAAACAAGTACTATGTGATTGATTCACTTATATTTGGAATCTTAAAAAAACTCAAACTCATAGAAACAGGGTAGCTTGGTGGTTACCAGGGGCTGGAGTGGTGGAGGGAATTGGTGAGGTGGTCAAAGGGTACAAGCTTTCAGTTATTAGATGAATAAATTCTTGGAATGTACAGTACAGCACAGTGACTGTATTGGGCTTGACACTGTCTAGGATAGCTTTCACGAAAGTGAGTTCCGCAGTACACCATTTCTGTGATATATTTCACCAAAATAGCATTCCAGAGTAAAATAAGTTTTAAAGAAAAAAAAAAAAAAAGAAAAATGCATTAATAATTATATATGCTATTGACATATTTTAAATGTTCTGTATTAACTCTTTAAAATCAGGTATGTACTTTATAGTACATTGTAATTTAAACTAGCCACATTTTAAGTGGCTACCATATTGAACACTGCAGATTTAAAGAATAAAGAAGACTAAGCCCTGGCTGGTGGCACAGTGGATAAGGGGCCAGCCTGCAAACCCAAAGGTCGCTGGTTCGATTCTCAGCCATAGCACATAACCAGGTTGCAAGCCAGATCTCCAGTCAGCACTGTAGCTGGAGGCAGGTGAAAGGCAACCATACATTGATTTCTCTCTCCCTCTCTCCCTCACACTCTTCCCCTCTCTATAAAAATAATAAAACCTTGTAAAAAAAAAAAAACCCTAAATTAAAAAAAAGTGAAAACTGCATTGTAGAATTGAAAGTTGCTAAGATAGATCGTAGATCTTAAAAATTCTTATCACTAGTCCTGGCTGGTGGCTCAGTGGATTGGCACCGGCTTGTGAACCCAAAGGTGGCTGGTTCAGTTCCCAGTCAGGGCAACATAACCAGGTTGCAAGTCAGGTCTGTAGCTGGAGGCAGGTGAAAGGCAACCGTATGTTAATGTTTCTCTTTCTTCCTCCCTCTCTGCCCTTCTTTCCAAAAATAATGAATAAAAAAATCTTAAAAGAAAAAACAAAAAAAAAATCACAACAAAGTTAACTATGAAAGTGATGGATGTGTTAACAAATCTTACTGTGCTAATCATTTTGCAGTGTATACATATAGTATATTGCCATGTTATGCACATTGAAACTGCATAATATATGTCAGTTATATCTCAGTGAAGCTGAGGAAAAGAAATGCTTAATGGTTGAGAGCTGTTATTAAAAAAATGGTAAAATAATATTTGTTAGACATTGAGAACTTGAAAATCTTAAATATATGTCCAGGCCAGTGGGCTGATTTTCTTTTGTCATTTTTATGCTACAGTGTTATAGTTACAAAGATATGAGTTTTTATTAATTTTGTCATATTTGTGTAAAATATTATGTATATATCTATACATGCACATATTTTGGCAATTATATATTTCACCTGACAATTTGACATTGTACTGTGATATACTTAGTGTAAAATTCTGTAATGTTCTTATGCTTCCACAAGAGGGCACTCTGTACACACAGTTAACAGCAGTTAAGCCTGGGCAAGGGATAGTCATTCCCAGCCAGGGCTCTTTATCATTAAAGATTAGTGACTTAATCTCAACAAATAAATTTTGACCTGATTCTAGTTTTTGTTTTCTTTCTTTAAAAGATTTTATTTATTATTTTTAGAGATAAGGGAAGGGAGAGAGGCAGAGAGGGAGAGAGACATCCATGTATGGTTGCTTTTCACCTGCCTCCAGCTACAGACCTGGCTGGAGACCTGGCTTGCAACCTGGTTATGTGCCCTGACTGGGGATAGAAGCAATGACCCGTGGGTTTGCAGGCTGGTGCCTTACCCACCGTGACACCAACCAGGGCCAGTTTTTCTGCTTCAGAAATTATAGGCTTTTATAGGACCTCAAAAACAAAAATCACCTTGACTCAGAAAATGTGTCCATTCTTCAAAAATAATTACAGCTCAACTACATAAAACAGGGGTTCTTCCTATTTTATTTTATTAAATAAGCAATACTCACATGGTTCAAAATGTACAGAAAGCATATATCGTGAAGCTTCTCTCCTAATCCTGTCTCCATTCTTTTTATACAAACTATATCTATTCACAGAGTTTATCACATTGCCTTTTTTTTTTTTTTTTTTTTTTTTGGTAACTCAATATATTTTGGAGACTATTCTTTATCATTACATACAGAACCTCCTCATTCTTGTTTATGGCTCCATAGTATTCCATTGCATGGATGTATCACACCTCATCTTCTAGTCTTTTGTTGTAACCATTTAGTTTTCCCCCAATCTTTGCTATTTCAAATAAGGCTGCAGTGACTAAGAACGTAGAAAGTGCTTTTCCAGCCAATAAAAGAGCTGCGTGAACAGGGGCCTTTTCTTGTTAGCCTTCCTCTCCCAGACAGAACCACTTAGCACATCAGGACTATCTTAAATGCTCTAGAAGTCTCCACTGCTGACCTTCCTCCCGTGTTTCCCCATTGAGCACCACTTATATTTTGTGCTGTGGTCTCTCCTTTCATGATTTCTCCATCCCACTTGCTCCTGGCCACCCAGTTTCCTGGGTCATTTTCAACATCACAGAGACCTCTGATTTGTGTGATGGCCTTCTCCTCCCTATGTCCCTGTTACCTCTTTTGATTTGAAACTTCCACCTTCGTCGCTCCTGCAGCAGGTTCTTCATCAAAGGTGAGCTTGAAGTGAGCACGGGTTCTTTTTTATTAAGAAAAATAAAGTGTTTTATTTTTTTAATGCAAAAGAATAAAGCAGATTATTTTTGCCTATCATCTTACCACCCAGAAATGTGTGCTGCATAGACTTTGGCACATAGGTTTGCCATCTTTATATCTTCTGAATATATAATACTGACCCTACATTTTGTATTAGTATGGTAAGTCTTATAGACATTTTCTCTTGCCATTGAAATTCCTTGTCAACATTTTAAAAAATGGTTTGTATATTTATTTGTATGAACCATACATAAGTCACTTATTTTTTTTCTTTTAAATGCAAAATGTAGGATTAATGTTGTTAGTACTGATCTTACACTTTGCATTTAGTATTATAAGTTAGAGGCATTTTATCTTGCCATTAAAATTCATTAATAAACATCATTTTAACGGCTTGTGTATTTATTTCCATGAACCATAATTCACTTAGCATTTTTGTTATTATGTTGGGTTGGCCAAAAAGTTCAGTTGTTTTTTTCCCGTAATGTGGTGCTAGTAGCCCTTAGTTGTCTTTAACTTCATTCCAAAAATTTTTTGTTAGATTGTATTTTGACAGCTGTCATATCAACGTGCATTAAAAAAAAAATTTAGTGAATTTTATAGCCATTTTAATATTGCAGATAGAAAATATGCAACATTTTTAGCATATTATGCTCTATTATTTCAAGAAAGATAAAAATGCAACTGAAATGCAACAAAAGCTTTGTGTAGTGTCTGGAGGAGGTGCTGTGACTGACTGAATGTGTCAAAAGTTGTTTGCGAAGTTTTGTGCTGGAGATTTCTTGATGCATGGTTGATCCACGGTCAGGTAGACCAGTGGAGGCTACATAGAGATCAAATTGAGACATTAATTGAAAGCAGTCAATGTTATACCACATAGGAGATAGTGGACATACTTAAAATAACCAAATCAGTAAAGTTATTTGTGAAAATGAAACATGTGTCTTTTGTTTTACAGAAAAAAATAAACTTCTCAGCTAACCCAATAAATAAAGTTGCTATCAGCATCTTTGCAAGCACACATTCTGGGTTAAGTCAGTACTCTGCCTGGTCATTGGGCGTCCCAGCCGAGCATTATTTGCTGCTTTCTCGCTGGATGGTTTTCCCAGATCTGTATTACTCTAGGCCCCAATTTCTTTTCTTCATGAGCCAGGGAAGGTTGTTTTGAAAGGGAACTAGTGTTTCAGGTGTTAAAACTGGGTCAAGTTAAATGGTTAGGGACTAGATGAACTTTTATTGTGTGGTATTATATGCTCAGAGCTTTCCATGTGTTCATTTAATTCTCAATATGACCTTGTGTGAGGTAGTTTCATGTTCTCATTTTAAAGATGAGGAAACTGAGGCTCAGAGGGGATACGTAACTTGTTCAAGGTCACATAGCTAGTAAAGAACAGAGCCAGGATTTGAATTCAGGCATGCCTAACTCTCATCCACTAGAGAGACATTTTAGTAATTAGTTTCAATTGTAAAATTGTTTGGTAGATGCCAAAGCAGTGCTGTATTGGTAATATGGCTCTTTGGAATACAAAACAAAATTAAAAACCGGGTATATATATATATATATATATTTGGTATTTGGCGATTTCTGTATTATACATACCCCCACCATAGCTGATTTCAAGCTGCCAATGATTTTGAAACACACTTGTAAAATTTCTGGATTTTTAACAATCAGTACAACTGGGTCCACAAGGCTCCTTCACATCAGTAGGCTAAAGGTCAGATTACCCAGGCACGTGTTTTCTGCACTCATTTCTAAGTGAGGCAACTATATACATCTGAAAGTCCTTCTAAAGCTTAGATTTTTGTGGCATCTTTAAAGTTCTCAAATGCATAGTTACAATTAAGTAACATTATTTCCCACTGTTGAGATTATTTTCTCACATGAGCATTTGTGGCTGACTGAGATTCCAGTCTTTCTCAGAGCACAGGAATTAAAATCTAAAGACAAGCTAGTGATAAATTATTAGGATGTGGTCAAAGATAGAAAGTTAATTCACCATATCCATGCTTTGTAGATTAGACTACCATCCGAATATGTAATTAGAGTTTGTTACATGCATGGTTTTAATCAATGATGGGACTAGGTGGGTAGGGAAAATGGGGAGGACTTCCCGGCACCACCGGGGGAAAGACCACTTAACAAAATCCAAATGATTTTGCAGTAATAGAAGACACTGTTTCCATTCCCAGCAACGGTTTAGGAAGCCAGCCGAGGCTGTGATCTTCTTTCAAAGCTGTGGTCCGCCCCACATGTCCGTTCCACCAGTGGCGGCTCTGTGTGGTGCCGAGGCAATGCTGCCTACTTCATATGGGCACTGTGCCTGGATGGCTTAATCCTTGTATGTTAGTGACTGGGGCAGGGTACCTGGGGATGATCTTCATTCTGTGCTGTGCCTTTCGGTGGCACGGAGAACAGAGAGTTGAGCCCCTGTCTTTGGAGGTTAGTGAGTTGTAGCTGGAGGATTTTCCAGGCCCTGTCTGCTGTGTAGGGAAGTCTCCATCCTTGTGCTAGGGTGAGGGGTGTTCCCACTCGGTTGGAAGCTGATGAAGAATGGTGGCCCTCTCATCACCGTCATTCTCATCATGAATAGCCACCTTATTAAAAGAGGAGTGCAGTGAACTCTAGTTGGCTTTTTATTTCAAGCGTATTTCTCCAGTGTGGGCTGCCACAGACAGTGGCAGTGGCCATAGTCTTTGGATGCACGATGACCTTAGTGTTTCCCTAGGGCAGTGATCATGCAACCCGTGTGCTGCGAGAATTTTTAAAACATGCAATACCTGACTATTCAGTCAGGGGCACTGACCTTTTCCCCCTTGGATTGTCAAATAAAAAAAGACCACAGCCACACAGCAACAGCCATCCAGTGTGAATGAATCAAAATTATACTTTTTTTTTTTTTTTTTTTGGTCAGATTGCTTAAAGCATACTTTTGGGGGTGCTGGAGAATTTTAGGAATTAGTGTATGTGTGCCATGAGGTGAGAAAGGTTGAAAATGGCTGCACTGGGGAGTAATGAGGGTGAAAGAAAGGATGGAAGTTTGTCTCATCTTACCTGCCCCACCTGGATCTGCATCTGTGTGTACAACGCCACCACCACCCTGCTGGCTTCACCCAGGCAGCTCCATTCTCCCATAAATACCCTGCAATGTGTCTGGGCCCCTGCCAAGTTGACCCAGGATGACTGCCATCTGCTTTCCATCATCTTAAAGGTGTGGCTGACTGAGTGCTTATTCTCTGGAGCCCCCTGGCCCCCTCCTGGTACAACCTCGACCTTGTTTTTTAAAGGAAAAGAAGCGGAGAGAAAGATGGAGGCCTTGACTCAAATACTCCCAGGGCTTCGGGTGCCTTTCCCATTTATGACCATTTCAGTGGTGCCTAATCTCTGCTGCAGAAGCTGAGTCTTACCTTGCTGTGCGAAGGGACAGTTTTTGCTCACCCTGGAGTGTGTTATTTCCCAGATCATAGAAGTGGAAAAGAGAAGCCATGTTCTTGACTTGATTGCTCTCATCCGGCCATGAGAAGCATTCTTATCTACTCCCCGGTTCCTTTATTAGGGCCAAATCCCCAAATGGGCTCATTCCTTCCTCTCTTCGAAAACATTGCATTCTGATAGTAGAAAATGCCGAGTGGTGGGTGTGGTGCTTTGACAAAGGGGAGCAACCAAGGCCTGGTTTCTGCTGCAAAGTGCGTAGTCCAGTTGAAAGAGACGTGTAATCATTTGGGAGATCAAGTCTGCTTTGCCTCTTGGCTCCCTGGGCTTTTCCCTCATCTGGATGCCAGATAAAATACAGATGTTCTGAGCTAGAAACATAGCACCAGACTATTTTCCCCTTGGCCTGCACTGCCTCTTACATGCCTGAATGGCAGACAAACTCGTTTTCAGCATTTCGCTTCAACTATAATTCACGGAAGATATCCCAATCTGGATTGAATGATTTTCCTCCCAGCTCTATCTCTGAAATCGGCCTGTGTTCTCCATGCCCTTTGGCGGCTGGAGCTGCTTTTCCTTTGTTGCATATGCAGTGCTGTCGTGGTAGACAGCAGCCACCCATGTCCCTCCACTGAAACCCGGCAGGAACCTCCTCTGCGGCAGACTCGCCCTCCAGCTCTTAGCAGACTTGATCTGCGCAGGCCTGCTTGCAGTTGCTGTTGCTTCTGCACTGAAACAGCCTTTTAAACAAATCCTTGCCTCAAAATCAAACAGAGAGCATTTCTTGTTGTCGTGGGAGTGTCTGCATCGAAAGGGAGTCAGATTTTCTCAGCAGGAAGAGTATTTTGTTCTTGGATCACCTCAAACATGCAGAGGCCACCGAAGTTGTAACCAGCTGAGGAAGCCTGTGACTGAGGCTTCAAGGTGAGGAGGCCTGTTCCGAAGCCCCAGGTTGGAAGGAAAACATGCGGGCCTTTACTGTTAGAGTCTAGGCTCCCACCTTCTTCTCACTTCTGCCCCTTCTCGGGACTCCCCACTCTTCCACTGCAACTGGAGAGGGCGACTTTTAAAAGGAGGGCTTGGATGATGGCCGTTTCTCATAATCCACCCAGACAGATCAGCTTCTTAAGTTTAAGTTCCAACACTTTAGAGTAGTTCTTCCTTGCCTCTGTGAAATAGACTACACTATTGGTGGTTTCCCTTACCTTAAGGAAGAGATACATGAATGACACAAGCTATCCTGCAACCTTCAAGAAAATGGTAGTCAGGCTCCTTCCCTCTATAACATATATGTGTATGGAGGTCTGGTGGAAACTCAAAAGGCCAGATGCCCGCTACAGCCTCCTTTCCTTGCCTGCCTTGAACATCAAAGGGGTCTGGTCTTGATTCTTATTCCAAGCTTTTATTTCAGTGCCCGGCCTTCATCTCTTGGTATCCCAAAAGCAAGGGTTAAAGAGGGAGGGAAGGAGGGAGGGAGTGAGGGAGGCTAAGAAGGCAGCTAGACACCTGCGATCCCTCTCGGGAGACACATACCATTCCTGAATTGGCCTTTCACACATGTGCCATGCCGAAGCTGCAGCCCAGCCTGGCAGCTGCTGCACTCCCTGTGGCCGGGGCCGGTGCAGGTCTCACAGGCTCTGTGGCAGGGCTCACATTCGCCCATTTCTGGGTTGCCGTAGAAGCCAGGGCCACATTTCGTGACACAGCTGCCACCTGGGGGTGGGGAACACAGAGAGGAAGTATGAAGGTGCGACCTTGGCAGGTTTAGCTCAGTGCTGTGTGCAGGACCAAGTTCTAAACAGGCCCAAGGGAAGCTCAGGAGCATTTTTGTTTGAGTTTGTTTTAAAAGAAATCAGGATGGCGGTAGCTTATTCCAACCAATAGATGTGCCTGTAAAAAGCAGACATCTAAAATCCTCTTTTAACTGGGAATTTAAATTGGCTAACAGCTCAAAGAGTTAAGAGCATAGAATAAAAAACTGGACATTCTCGAGACCTTGGGAAACTACAGATAAAATGAATCTCCGGTGGAGAACAGTGGAGGTCATGTTGGGCTTTCTGCCGCATGGTCCCCCACGGCATTCAGGGGCACTGGGAGACTTTATTTGGGAGGCTCACAGTATGTTTTCTTCCTAACCATTCATTTTCCTCCAAGTCAATGAATTGACCAAAACAAAGGATGTTGTTTAACTTTAACAGTTAAACAAGGACCACTTAACATGGATTATGTCTTAAGCAAAGACTCCTGGTTCTGAACTTTCTAGGTGACTTAGATGCCAAAGCGCCATCTTCAGTGTCACCCCCTGTGCCCACCCCCCATATTTACTCAGTTTGGAGATGCTTGAGATTAATTAGTGAAATGGGAACTATGTTTCAGTAATAGAAACAGAAGGAAGTTGTCCTGGCTAATGTTTATTTTCAAACCAAATGAACATTTCTGCTTGGACAAGAGGCACTGGCTCACACAGTCCCTGAGCCAGTCAGTCACACAGTCCTATTTCTGTGGGAGCTCTGGAGCCATTGTCAGGCTTACCCAAGAGAAAGAAGCCCTCTTCACACCAGTAACACTCATTCTGGTCACAGTTGTCACAGTTGGTATTGCATGCTTTGCATTCAAATCCTTTGCTGTAGGTCTTCTCAGGGCAGACTTTATAACAGTGGTGTTCAAACCTAGGGGAGAAGATAGAGTTTTTTTCATGAGCTATGTTGAAGTATTTCTCATTTTAACCACCATGATTTAATCTCCTTATGTGTGTCCATGCACTGTTTTTAACAAGTGTAGATGTTTGGGTTTTTATTGTAGACTATTTTATTATCTGTATTCAAAGTCACTAAATATTCTAAAGGGTTATAAATTGAGTTTCTTGAAATAAATATTCCATGTTTTACCCTTAGTCATATTGGGCATGTCCTTTTTAATGCACAGTAGGCCCTTACTTAATGTGGTTGATATGTTCTGCTTCTTCACATGAAATGATGTACAATGAACTAGACTAATTGACATAAATGAGAGTTAAGTTTCATTGGCATCTCATCAATGTTATAATGAAATAACATTGAACAAAATGATGTTATTCTAGGATCTGCTCTTTTTTTCTTCTTCCTCTTAAAGGGTTTCACGAAACATGCTCATTTGTGGGCAGTGGTAAACTGGAGAGGCTGATGAGGCTGGCACAGCTGGTTCTAAACTTTAGCAGAGGATGCTCTTAGTTGACAGAGAAAGTTGGTACAGGTCAAGGGATGTCTTCTGATGTCAAAATGAAGGGTACAGGTAGGCTGGAGGGACACAGATGTCACCTACCTCTTCATGGTCACTATTTCTTTGGGTCTAAGTCCTCCTTCCTCAGTTTTTCAAGGGACATTTTGTGTCCTCAACTATATGACCTCACCAAGGAATGCTTACATTTCTGCTGTTAATCTCTCTTGCGGTGTCACTGGCAGGCCAAATGCTGGGTAAATGCCAACTGTGAACATACTGACAAATTCCTTTCTGTTCATTTACTGCCATCTAGTCTACCTCCTAAGAATGAAGTCTGGGAGCCTCTTCCCCGCCCCTTGTTCCCTGTGTAAATGGAACAATAATTCAAATCAGTAAGTCAGGAGTGTAGTAATGTAAAGACACAGGCAATGCAGAGAATAATTGGCTACTGTAGAGACGCTGAATTAAAACTATAGGTTAGGTAATAATAAGATTAACTGGTCATTTAAAATATGTTTCAGCTTGTTGGGTTTCCCCTTCCTTCCCATCCACCTGCTCATTTTTAATGTCTTCCCATCTACTGCCACATGTCAAGCCCATTGGAATTGAGCCCCTTAAAGTTGAGGTGACCCAAATACTTTATCCCTTCCCCCCCCCCCACTAGCTTATGGTACATCATGGGAGAACCCACAACCACTCTGAGCTTCAGTTTTCTCTTCTAATGAATAACATAGACCTTGTGTTCCTGACAATGTTTTTGGAAGAGAAGAAATAAATGTGAGAGTTTGTTTATGATAAAACTCCCCAGTTCTTAGATGATAGAGAAGAATTATGCAGCCTGTTCATTACCTGGGCCTTCCTTTTCTTTTCATATCCCTTTCCTTTTCTTAGTTTTTCTTTCAAGATAGGCACCAGTGTGCCCTGGAAGAGAGACTAGAGTGGGAAAGGGAGATGATGTTGAGACATGCCATGTTTGATTTGTAGATCTAAATTAGAGAACTTGGTGGATGATGGTTATCTGTGTTTCATTTACCTAGTGGTCTGTGTCTCTAATTACCGAGGGAAGACTGAGAGCTAATGTAGCACCTGACTTTATCCTGGACTGTCCAACTCTTGTTAAGGACAAGGTCTCCATGCAGACATCTGGAAACAACTTGCCTGGGGTTAGGTCCATTATTAAGGTCTGTCCAGAACCAACAAGGTCTGAATCTTGGTCACCCATGGCAAGATTCCTAGACAACAGTGTCAGATTGGGTGCCTTCCAGGACCAAAAAGAGAAGGCCTCCTTTCCAGGCAAGAAAACAGCTGGGCTCTTATAGCTAAATCCAAGGATTGTTCATTAATAGCCTGTCAGGGCAGTTGCTTCAGGCTGCAGGGCCTCTTTCCTTTAATCACCGAATTAGGATTAAGTCAGTAATGCTTCAACTGCAGAAAAATTAGTGCTGTGAAAAAGAAGGGCAGACTTACATGTAATACCCCGTAACACATGATGTGCAGGTTCCTGGATCATCTGGAAAGAAATGATAATCATGAAAAATAATCACACAGAGTTCATCATTTGGAAAAATTGGCTTTGGAAAAGTTGTGGCTTGAGGCGATCTTCTGGGATAGTTTTGTGAAATGTACTGTCCAGAAATGGTATTTGAACAGATGGCAACATTTTAAACTAGTACCAAACTGTGTGCTATGATTTCTCTTTATCAAAGCTTATAAAATGAAAGTTCTCATAAACTCTTGGCCCTGACTTTCAATAGACACAAGCTACCGGGTCCAGACCAGGAACTTAGAGAAACTCCTCATCTCTGATGAGGTAAAGGCATCAAGCATATCCATACACATGCACACTTGAAAAGGGGCTTCAGGTTTCCAATCCTGACTGGTGGGTTTCCCATGAGTTACCCCAATGTGCGGGATTATTACCTGGGAATTTCCTTGAAATTTGGACAGTTTTTTCCACCCTCCATACAGTGTCCACTTTGGGTTCTGCACTTCACAACCTTCTTAAAGAAACTGTCCTAGTCTCCTTAAGTATAATGATTCAATGTTTCCCTATTGGCTCAGAGAAGGGCTCTTTCCTACAGCTTTTAGGGGACTTAATGAAAGAAAGGACTTGGAGGATCACTGACTCAGCCTGCTTCTTTCCTAACCCTCTCTAAAACATGCCTCCCACCCACTGCCGCCCCATTCTACCTATTAAGGGAGTTCTATGACTTCTTCTGGTCTTAAGTAATTGGGAGTAACAGAGTTCCTCTGGCAAGTTAAAAAAAACAAACAAACCTGTTATACTCCTGTCTTGCTCTTTTCATTCCAATAGGAGATCGAAAACAATTGCTCCTCTTTAAAACATTCCTCTTAGTATATGAAGATTTTATGTGACCTCTAACTTATTAAAATATTCCCTTTGAACTTTCCTTTCAGGTCTACTCTAGGCTCTATTTTAGTTTCACAAAGTCTAGTTTTTGGTAGAGCCTCCCCTGAATCTTCAGCGAGACATTTCTGTTGGGTCCTCCCAGGGATGTTGTATAGACAACACTACTGTGTATTCACATAGTGCAACAAATGCATTGCACCAGAATTTATAATGGGGACATTTTTAGAAGAGGCTCTGCCATTTACACAGGATCCCCAGAACCTTCTGGAAATAGCCTAGTAATTTTGTAATGGAGAGGGCACTGGCCTGGGAACTGGGCTACCTGTTTGAAGCTTTAACCCTGGGTTAACTGTCTCGAGAGCTCCTATAAACTGTGCTGTACTTGCTGGGCCCTGATTTCTGCAGGTGTAAAAATGATCTGATTGTTGTAAAGTCTTCCCAAAAGGCAAAGACTCTGAAGCTGAGTCTAGCAGGAGTTGGCAAACTATGGCCAACCCCGGGGCCAAATCTGGCCATGCCCTTTTGTTTTCATATTGCATGTGAATACTTTCATGCTACAGTGTCCGAGTGGAGTAGTTAGTTGCAAAGGAGATAGAAAATATTTACTGTCTGTCAGTTTACTGTACAGAAAAAGTTTGCTGGCCCTGGGCTAGAGCGCTATTGGGTCATGATGCCCCACCTTTGTTATGTAACACAGGTGTAAATATTATTTTCTTAACAACTGGCCCTGGAGTTCCTCTTAGGGAGAAAACTGTCTGTATTTAGGAAAATACCTTGTACATAACAACACGGGGTAGACATTGAAACAGATGGATTTAACAAGAGCCAAGATAGCCATGATTCGCTCATGGAAGGAGAATGGTTTGCACGTCTGGGTCAATGTGGTGGGTGATGATAGAGTGACTAGAGCGAGGCAGTGAAATGAACCATAAGCCAGGCTAATTAAGTCGAGTCAAGAATCTGAAGCTAGAGGTACCTTGAAAAAGAAATATCCGCTGGAATTCTTTGAATTCTTGGGGGAGGGCTTTCTGTCTCCGCAGGCCATGAACTGGGGATCAGAACCCATTTTAAGGAGGTTTGCAAAGGCTGCGATGAATGCTAGTGGTTCTACTTGGTAAGTTTAGTTTCTGCTATGAGTCTGCGTTCACATCTATATTTTTTTCAGTTCTGCTTCTAGGTAAGTAGCCACTACTCAGTTTGCATTTGGACAACTTACTTTTCTTTTTCCTGTCCCTGATGAACATATTTGATGCCAGTAGTTTTGCTAATTTGTCAAGGGCTGGGGAATTCTAATCCTGTTCTCTAATGCTTTGGCCATCCCTCCCATCTAGGAACTTAATGAGTTTGCTCTCTGCTCCTTTAAGCAGGTCAACTGATGAAAATGTTAAATAGATCCTAGCACCAGAAATATGCATCCAATATAATCTCAAGTCCAGATCCTTTTCCAGCCCAGTTGCACAGTGAATTTTGTGCCTTCACAACAGTTTGCATAAATGAATAATGCATAGAACAGGAACTGTCTTATAACAGCTTATGAATCCCTATTAGTCTTTTTTTATTACTAGTTTTTCTAAAGAGTAATATTTATTTTGTAAAAAATTCCGCTCCGAAAGACCCACAAGTCAGACATAACCTAAATGGATTTAGCTTGACTACTGAGAGGTAACAACCCCAAACCTAGAGGTTGACTCTCAGTCCAGTTGGCATTCAGACAGTAAAGAGGGGTGGCGTAAGGGGAAGGATGGGTGTGTGTGTGTGTGTGAGGGTGTGAGGAATGGAAGAGTCTAAACAAGCTAGAATTGTTAACTGTCTTGAAAGGTGTTATCCAAAGTAGGATGTTTAAATAGCTCTGGTTATTTGATCTTGTCAAACTTTTGAGCTGAGAGAGCATATTTTGAGGAGGGAGGAGGCAAGTTCAGTCAGAATACGGAGAGAACCTTGAACATTTGGAAGAAAGCCCTTAGAAACAGTAACTGGCTTGCAGCTGCTCACATCCCCGCTAAGGACAATGTGTGGGCAGATGCCTTATCAACATGGGGCATGGGGATACTGTCTTTCTTTCCTGAGAAAATTCATTTTTATGGTTTCATTTTTATGGGGTAGGATGGGCAGGTCCATGATGCCCACTGTGTCTGGAAAGATCTCCATGATCCTCCACATCATCTTTCTGCTGTACCCTTGGTGATCCATCATCAGTGCTGGAACTCAGCACACACTCACTGTCACTGTCCTCAGTGACACTGACTCCTTCGGTCAACATCACCCTCTGTGGTCAACTGATAAGAAATATCTAGAGCCTTCACCATGGACTGTGGATGGATCAGGGTTACATTAGGAGTTCATGTACATCTTACTCACAAAGTGGATTAGAAAAGGTATATTTTAAACTCCAGGTGAAACTCACCATTCAAAAATGTCCAGAGAACAATGCTTTTTAAAAGTTTACATAAACTTTGAGTCACACAACTGAAGAGACATATACCCAAAAATGACTTTTGCTTTTATCTAAACTGCTCTTATTATATGTTTACTTTTCATTTGGGGGAGAGAAGAAACTTGGTGTCTTAAGAGTAGCCCTTCATTATGTAGTAAGTGTCTAGATATGCCAGAATAAGCAATGGATTAGAGATGTTGTTTAGGCAAAACTGTCTGCAAAACTATGGGGAAAACTTAATGTTGGGGTGTGCCTACCTGACCTTTGGTGATTTCTTTCAAGATTCAGTTTCGGGCGTGTGGGTGTTTCATTCATACCCCATGCCAGCCAGGCCTTCCTCTACCATGGCCTATTGAAGTCTCTCTGGGCTGCATCCTGTTACTGCAAAGACCTTCTAGGTTGTGCCTACGCTGCTGACTGATGGGCATATTAAACTTGCGTTCTTGGGAGGCTCCTTTTACCTACTTGAGCCCCTTCTCAGGTGTTCCAGACCCATTAGGTTCCTTCTGCCTTGACCTCCTTGGGCACAGCTATAAATGTTTCATAAAATAGCACCTACCTTAGTGTACTAAATTTATATACTAAAGCTATAGAGGGTTGAAGAAATGTGGGAAAAGTGGAATCTCGTTATATCATTCAAACACACTGACTCATATTTTCAACTTATCTCCTAATCTAAAAATGCTAGGTGAACATGTTCATTAGAAACACATACTATTATCTATAAAGAAGAAGGAGCTAGAAGCTAAGTGCAGGGAATCCTTATATACGTGCAGATGAGTGAACCCATCAGAGAACCATTCTGTCCATTTAAAAGGAACCAAATGTGAAAACAATTTTTGGAAGGTTAATGTGTGACTTCATTAGCTCAGATGTGGCATTTTGGTAAGGTGCAGCCTGAGCCACCAGTCTCCAAAGAGGAGTGTGCAAGACAGTTCATTGGGTACAGAGTAAACACAACTTACGTTTCATTTATTTTTATCTTCCGAAATTTTTTTCTTTAGCATATCTTTTTAATATGTGTAAAATATTCATGCACCAGTACATATAAATAATTGACACACATACATACACACATATGTATATATGCATTGCAGGCACATGCTAATTTTTTTAAACCAATGGGGTAATCAAAAAAGTGTGAAAATTACTGCTTTAGATTACCATTACCCTGGAGCTTGGAGAGTTATTGGGGCGGGAAATCTGAAGTGTGCACAGAGCCAGCAGCTTGGGCGAACACTCGCTTCCATGCGGGAGCATCGGGAAGGCAAATCAGGCCCAAGTCTGGCTGAGCCTGGAGCACAGGTGGTTGTGCCTGGGAAGGCAATTGAGCCGAGAGGCCGGGGCTATCTGGGAAAAGTAGGGTATGTTGGCTTACAAGAAGGTGGGTGCTGTTTCATGATAGTTGTGAGAGAAAGTGTTTGAATGATAGGACTAGATTCCAATTTTCCCACCACCCTCTATAACTTCAGTATATAAATTTGTTCCCAAGACAAACTCCCTAGATGAAAATAACCACTGATCATGTCTCTATGAAAGACAACCTGAAGGTTTATCGGTTGGAAATAGGTTAAAAAAATAGGATACATTTATACAAGATGGGCTAGCTAGTATTCAGCCCTTCACATCTTTTTTTTTTCCCTCTCAAGAGTGTTTAATGATCTGAAACATTTTCATGATAAATGGGGAATATGAAAAAGAAAGGTAACTCATATCTAATAGATATGTATATAACATGTATGTATATCTACATGTATAGATATGACTATGAAAAATCAGCAAAAAAAGCTAAAATGTTAATAATTATCTCTGGTCTGATTATATATTTCCATATTTTCTTTCTGAGTGTTGTTACAAAGTTTATTGGAATAAAAGCATGCTATTAAGGAAAGGAAGAAAGTGCTCAGGTTAGGAGCTCCTGGGGTCATCTGGCCACTCATTTGGAAATAGTCTCCTCCCACAGACCTTCCCCGAGGGAGCCTTTTGGTTTTTCTCTTCATTTTCTGTCCCACTCCCGCCCGCCTCTGTTTTCTTGTCTTTTCCACTTGGTTTCTCAGCCCCTCTAACCCTGCATCACTAGGACAAGACTGACATTCCTTCACAGGGTGTGGCTAAAACAGTGGCAGATGTTTGTACAAACTCCTTTTTGAAAATTCACTTTTAATATGGATTGTTTTTCTGACAGGGTTCTGTAAAGGAGGCAGATGACTAGGAAATGGGGTTATTCTTGGCTCGGCCTCGGATTAGAGGCCGTCACTTGGGCCAGGTGTTCCTAATCCCCTTTCTGAGCCCCTGCGGTCGGTCTTGTCGGGGGCATCCGCGCGCCCACCCGGTGCTGACTGAGATGCACTGCTGCTCCCTTTGAGGGGAGAGGAGCATTGTAAGTAGCCAATACTTAAATCATTTTGGGACATAATTAAGCTGGTTGTCAACAGTGCATATTCTCCCAGAGTAAATATGCACTTAGTTATTAGATGACGCTATACAAATTTGCAGGAGGGTCGCTGGCATTCTTCCGTCTACCCGAGAATAGTGAGCTGGGTAAGAGGTTTATGTGTCCAAAGACTGCAACTAATTATAAGCCCCAAATAGCACTAAAAAGTACATAATTCAGATAGGCTTTGTACTTAGAACTGCTTCCAATAATTAACACTGAAGGACAAAAAGGGCCCTCTGCTAGCTTTGCCAAAGTAGAATATTTTTCTGGAAGGTTCAGTGGTGCTGGGATACAAAGTATTTTGTTAAGAGACTTTTGATGATTTTCAATCATTTTGTCCTCATTGGTGTCCAAGGACAATGAATAAATATTTGAATTGGCAGAAGTGCAAGTGGTGCAGCTGACAGTGGGGCACAACCCCCTGGAGGGACACAGCAGTAGTAGAAAAGACCTGAATAAATAACCTAAATCATTGTCTACGAATGTTGGCTAAAAGAGGGCTCAGTGTTTTATGGGCCTTCGGTCTTTACCAAGTCCCCTGACTGCAACAATGGAACATCGTAACAGGCAGGCTCTTCCCGAGTCTCCAGCCTTGCCCAGACCGGCTAGCAGGTGCAAGGACCGGATGAACAGAAGCAGCCGAGTCCCTGCAAGGGTCGCTCGCTGCCGTTCCACATTCGTTCACATATTCATTCAGTCTGCCGTTTACATTGTAGGGGGAAGGACACCGTGAAAGAAAAATGAGATAATTATTAGATGTAAATAAATGGTTAATCTTCAATAAATGCATGAAATAGACATTAAAGTGCAGTCTTGTGAGGACAGGTTGTTTTGTTTTCCTGTACTTCACTACCAAGAGGATTGCCTGGTGCACAGCAGATGCTCCAGAAATATGCATTGCATGAAGAAGAAAAATGCACAAATAAGTACATATATTCAGATAAAGGGTTAGAGAGTGATGAGACTTGAGCGGAGAAGAGAGGCCTTAATTTAGATAGGCTGCTTAGGGAGAGAGCATTTCAAGAACTGACATTTGAGTAGAGATCCGAATTACAACAAGGAGCCACCCAGGTGAAGTTCTGAGGGTAGAGTGTTCAGACAAAGGCCAAGGGAAGGTTGATCATTTCAAGGAACATCAAGAAGGTCATTGAGGCTGGAAGGGATAAAGAAAAAGGTAGAGTCCAGAAATGAGGCCAGGGTCCTGTGCAGGATCAGATCAAATATGGTATTATAGGCCAGGGAGAGAGGTTTGCATTCTAGCCTATGAGTAATGAAGACCCGTGAGAAGCTTTATAAAAAAGATTTGGCGTGCTCTGACTCACTTGAAAAGATCAGTGTGGAAACTGACTTCTTTACTTGTAGAAATGGATTCACCTATTAAATCTTGCCAGGATTCTGCATGACACATTTCAGGAACTGCTCTTTCAAGGAATCTACTAGTGGAGAAATGCCTAGGGGTAAACTGAGAATGTGGCTATGGTAATAAAGAAGAATCAGATTTGAAACTAAAAGGTAAAATCAAGAATATTAGCTCAGCTGTGGGAGGTAAAGAAGTAGGATGACGCCCTGACAGTGGCTTGGGTACCTGATGGATGGAGAATGAGAAGCACTCAGCAGTACAATTGACTTGGGAGCAATGAACAAATACTTAACTGATTATGTACTATTGTCCATATATGGCTTTGGATATGATAAGGATTATATACAGATAAGAAAGGCAACCCGTCTCCTCAAGGATTTTGCAGTTTCCTTGAGGGGACAGTAATTAACAAAAAGAAAAAAGATAACCTGGCAACATTTAGAATAAATAAACCTCTATTCTGGGACACCACAGAAATACTTGTTTAGGGCCCGAAGAAACCAAGTTATAATTTCACCTTCTTCTGTTTTCCCATTTATTTAGGTTTTAGCCTCTCTTTTGAATTTAAAAATACAGAGCATCCTTATTATAGACACAGTTGCCAGATAAAATACAAGATTGAAATGGGGACCCAAGGATTACAGTTTCAGTGAATGAAAAATAAACCTGCTAGGACAGGAAAAGAACCATCCTGGTTTTAGCCTTGCCATTGGGTAGATGAAAGAAGAACAACACCTCCTCTTAAGAATTTGTAACCACAAGCTGGGCTGCATATAGGCTTATACTCAGAATTCAAGTTATCTCAGTGTTCTGGAACATCTCAAAAGGAAAAATTTGACCTCCAGTAGTCTCAGGTAGGTAGTACCACTGGGCACTCAGTAGAAGCAAGTGCAAATACTCTCTGGAAACATGTAATTTTAACCCAGATCTCAAAATAGTATTTTTTTTTTAAGGGAAATGGCCACAGTTTAAAATACATTATACAAGGAAATTAAGGACCATGAGAGAAAGTCAGCAGAAATAGCAGATAACAGAAATCAGGACCACAGAACCTATAGACTTTGAAATTGTCTCACACAATAAGCAAAAACAAATATTTAATAGTTAAAAAATAAAAGAGCTTCTTAAAAATGGAAACATAACCAAACAACTTGGAAAAGGAATAAATATCTTTATAATAAGTGAAAGACGTAAAAATTCAAATTTAAAACTAACTGGCTAAACAGTTGATTAGGCATCGAAGAAAGCAAGTTAGTAAACTCAGTGGTACAAAGAAAAGAAATCTGGTTCAGAGAGACAAAAAGATTAAAAACAGGGGTGAATGGTAAGAGATACAAAGGTTAGAAGGGGTCTATCCAGTATGTGTTAAAGTTCCAAACAAAGATAGTGAGAGAATGGAAAAAGAATAATATTCAAACACAATAGAATGCCTGAGAATATTCCAGGGTTGTTAAAAGATACCAATAATTAGTCTCAAGTAACAGCATATACATATATATCATTATCTTTTAACATATAAGAAGACCCATCATAGTGAAATTGCAGAATAACCAAAAAAACAAAAATGCTCTTAGTCTGTGGAGAAGGATAAAGAGACATAGTATGTAAGAGGACAGAAACTACCTTGAGAAAAGACTTGAAATTTTAGTGGATGAAAGGGCTTCAGTCATTTCAAAAAGACGCTAAAACAGTGTCAGAAAGTTCTTTGAAATTTGATGAAAGACCTGGAATCATACAATACAAGAGCCAGAAGGGAACATTGGCTCCAGGCCCAGCTCAGATGTCCTAAGAGTGTGGAAGAATTCTTATTTGTTTGAGTCCTCTAGTTCTTCTAACAGGGCAAGTCTTTTTTTTTGGTGCTTCTGATATACTTTGTATTGATGCTAAGGTTATTATCAGTGGGGTACAGAGAATTGTAACGAACCAGCCATAGTCAGGAAATGTGTGTTACTCATCTCTGCAAACCTAGTACCTGCCATTAATTTATTCCTTCCACAAATCTGCTTTGAACTCTTATTATATGCTAGGGCTACAATGATGATTCATTCCTACTATAATATGGATCTAGACTCAGGGTCTGGGGAGATGCTTCAAGTAAAAAAACATTGCAGTGCATGCTGTGTGATCAGTGTCGCTAATGGGATTATGACCATCGAAGAAGATAATAGGGTGATACCTAAACCAGGGTGTGTGCGTAGAGGGGGTTCCCTGAGGAAATGAAAACTTAGATGAGACCTGAAAAATGAGTTTGATGGAGAAGGGAGGAGAAAGGGTGGCACCCTTTCTATGTGGTAAAGCTGAAAGGGGGCGAGAGCTCAATCCATGGAGACAATTTCTTTAGTAGACGGTTCATAAGATTCCCCCTGAAGAAACTTAGAGTGTGACAAGATGAACTTCTCAGAATACAGCATAGTTGCCTTTGCCTTAAAAATATACAGGCTTTAAAATATATATATATATATATATATATATATATATATATATATATACAGGCCTTTAAGGACAAGAATGGGGAAAATATAAAAATGGGTTGCAAAGATTTTGGGGTAGCTAGCATAAAGAGTAGATGTTGGAGCTCAAGGGAATAAAAAGGTACAGGAGAGAGAAGACTGAGGAAATCAACCAGTGGCTGGGCTGTGAGAGCAACTTTTTTGTCATGCTTGGGAATGCAGACTTTATCTAGAACTCTGGGAAATTGTTTTAGGTTTGTAGGCAGTTGTCACAAACTTAAGAAAGAACACTTATTACAGTATAAAATATGGATTTTGAGAGTGAAAGAGCAGAAGAAGAGGAGAATGAGGGAGACCAGTTAGGAGACTTTTGGCAGTATTCAGGTGAACTATGTAGGTGCACAAGCTACAGGATGGTAGCGGAGATGGGTCAAAGTGGACCGAGTGAAAATATTTAGGAAGAGAAATGACTTGGGGCTCCTGTGGGTTCAGTTATGTCTCTCAAGACAATATGTTCAAGTTGTAACTCCTGGTACCCATGAATGTGACCTTATTTGGAAATGGGGCTTTTGCAGATACAATGAAGTTAAGATGAGGTCATACTGAGTGAGGGTGGGCCCAAATCCAATGAGTTATGTTGACATAAGAAGACCATGTGAAGACAGACACAGATGCAGAAGGAAGATGGACATGAGACTGGGGAAGTAGAGATTAGAGTGATACAATCTCTCTAATCTCTCTCGTAGAAATAGAAAGATTAGAGTGATGCAAGCCAGGAATGTCAAGGATTGCTGGCAATCACCAAAAGCTAGAAGGAGGAGAGAAAGTTGCTCTCTCAGACACTCCAGAAGGAAACAGTCCTGCTGATTCTTTGATTTTGGACTCTTGGCCTCCAGTACTGTGGGAAATATAGGCACACCTCAGAAATCTTATGGGATAGGTCCAGACCACCAGACCACTGAAATAAACTGAATATCACAATGATATCCACACAAATTTGGTTCCCCAGTGCATATAAAAGTTTTGCTTACATTGATATAGTGTCTGTAATAGCATTATGTATAAATAACATATATATCTTAAAAATACTTTCTTGCTAAAAAATGGTAACTGTCGTCCGAGCTTTTAGTGAGTCCTAATGTTTTGGTTAATGAAGAGTGTGGCCTTGATGTTGTTGGCTGCTGACTGATCAGAGAGGTGATTGCTAAAGATGGGGGTGGTGGTGATTTCTTAAAACAAGACAGTAATGAAGTTTCCTGCATTGATTGTCTCCTCCTTTTATAACCAGTTTCTCGGTAGCATGCAATGTTGTTTGATAGCATTTTACACACAGTAGAACTTCTTTCAAAATTGGAGTCAGTTCTATCAAATCCTGCCATGTTGCCTTATCAACTAAGTTTATATCTCCATTGTTTCAACAATCTTCACAGCGCCTCACCAGGAGTAGACATGCAGCCCTTCCTTCACCTGAACTTTTAAAGGCCATTGCAGGGTTACTAACTGGCCTAATTTCAATATTGTTGTGTCTCAGGGAATAGAGAGGCCCGAGGAGAGGGAGAGAGGTGGGGGCACAGCCTGCTGGGGAGCGGCCAGAAGGCACACGTTTATTGATGTGAGTTTGGCATCTTACAAGTACCATATATCTGACTTACAAGAGGAACCTAATGAACAAAATAAACCAATGAGCAAAATCAAACCAGAGACATGGAAATATGGAACAGACTGACAGCAGCCAGAGGGGAGGTTGGGAGGGGATAATGGTAGAAGTAAGGGGAAGGGACTAGTCAAAGAACTTGTATGAATTGTCCATAGACATGGACATAGACATGGACAATAGGGTGGGAATTGATTGTGTGAGCAGGAGGTGGGCTGGGAGGAAGAGCGCAAAGGGGGAAAATTGGGACCACTGTAATAGAATAACAATTAAGAAAAAGTTTGGCATCTTACGTGGGCATGGTTCCTGGAGCCCCCCAAACAGTCACCATAGAAACATCAAAGATCTGATCGCAGATCACTGTAACTAGTGATGAAAAAGTTTGAAATGTTTTGAGAATTACAAAAATGTGGCCCAGAGATACAAAGTGAGGAGATGTTGCTGGGAAAATGGCACTGATAGACTTGTTTGATGCAGGGTTGCTGCAAACATTCAGTTTGTTTAAAAAAAGAAAAAAGCAATACATGTGAGGCATAATAAGGCAAAGTGGAATAAAATGAGGTGTACCTATATAAATTTCTATAGCAGGTGGGAGGTGCATGTTATGTTTGCTGAATTGAAGGGAGTCCGACCTCCTCATTTTATGGATGAGTAAACTGAGCCCCAAGGAACTTCAATTGCTTGTCCTATGTCAGACAGAAAAATGCAGATTTGGAAAGTTATGGTTCCTATGAATTCTAAGTGCTTTCTCTGTGTTCTCCACTCTGCCCCTTTAAGAGTACATATCCTTGCTTAAAAATATTCATACACCCACTCAAGACCACTGACCCTGGTATCAGTGAGCAAAAGCCTGTATCACAGTGTCAGCTAAGGAAGGCCTGTTCAGGACACAGGCCATGTGACACTTCAGTTGGGCCTTAATCCAACAGTTTACCAAATTATTCATTTAAGAGCCCTCCACCCCTTCTGTGTGGGGTCCCCAAGATATTTCATCATTGCAGTGTTCATTCCAAGACCTTGCTTGGAATCTCCACTCTATTCCGGAGACTCCTCCAAAGTTGAACTGCCTGGAGCAAAACAGAATAGTCCTTTGGACAGTGAAAGAAGAGTCCAGGGCAGCAGGAGCCAAGCTGGAGAAGGCCACAGGGCTGGGCGTGCAGCCTCACTGAGATCAGACTTTTTTTTTACCTCTCCATTCAGACAGCAAGGTTGCAGAAAACTAAACCCCCATTCTCTGACTCTGCCTAGGTGCATTTCATATTCTCAGCATCCAAGGAAACTCTCCAACTAAATACATTGTTAGAAAAAAGGAAAACCAAGACAACAGACATTTATCACCCTTGCTGCCTAAACAGAAACAAACTGCTGAAAAACAAAATTTATTCTCCAACAGATATTTTTCTGGTCGTTATTTTTGCCCAAATTGCTGGTTTGTGTAAACAAATGAGTGCTTGTGTAACCAATTCCTTTTATCTGGGGGGAAAATATCTAAGCCATCCTGTGTGATATGCTCTTAAAAGAAAAAAACAGCCTCTTAACGTTTTTGAAAAGATATTTTGAAAGACTCTGACTATTCATCATCAGGAATATTTTAAAGAAGTGATGTTTTCTTTTTGTATCTTCAAGTCACTATAGCAACTGGATAACTTTGTACTCATGAATCAGGAGGCACCAGCCAGAGAACCTAAACTTCCCCCTAGGTTTGGAGCTTTTGTCTAGAACTCTACTTTTTTTAAAAAAACTTCACAGATTTTGGAAATCATTTTCTTTAAAAATGTTTCCCTTGATCTGAGAGTTTTTCTGTGTGCAGTGCCTAATTCATTACTACGTATTTTCTCTTCTGTGCCATTTGATGGTTTCTGTGGACTACTAGGTACATTTGGGCTGTTCCTTTTCTCTGTAGAGAAGTGCCTTTATTTCTTTCAGCTCAGGGAGGTTTTGCTGTCTCCAGAGCTGTGTAGTAAATTATACCGTAACCCTTCTGTTTTCTCTTCCTGTGCATACCATCAGCCAAAGTGTGTGTATGTGTGCGTGTGCACATGTGCACATATGCATGCACACACAAGTATGTATGTAGGTTTTATGATGGTAGGCAATGAACTACTGAACAAAATGTAATAACTTCAATTTTTTAAAAGATTTTCATTCTTTATTATTTTCAGAGAGAGGGGAAAGGAGAGAGGCAGAGAGGGAGAGAGACATCAATGTACGGTTGCCTTTCACCTGCCTCCAGCTACAGACCTGGCTGGAGACCTGGCTTGCAACCTGAATACTCTTCAATTTTTGAGAGCCTTTTCTCCTTGGATCCCGTCCCAAAGAAAATAGAAATCAATAAACAAATCCTGATTGTTTTGATGCCACATGAAGTAAAGGGAAAAGTTGGTCATAAAAGAGAACTCAGGCTGTGATAATATTTAATCTACGTAACTCGTGGGGAAATGAAGCCATTACCATAATAAAATAAAAGCTTAGCACCTGCCAGAGACTGTCTTGTGGGGACTCGCAAGCCTGGAGGTGCTCTGCTGTAGAGCCTAGTGGCCTGAAAGCAGAACCTGTATGGGGATGGAGGAAAGATTTTATGGAACAAGCAAACACCCAGCCTCTTCCAAGCCAAGCTCTTCTTCCTAATGAACTTCATGTGATTGCTCCAACAGCATTCCAGTGGCACTTAGGTCTGAAACCAAGAGGGATTTCAGTGTGATTACGTCTACACAGTCACATGTAAAGTAGAAAGTGGGCGGACAGTCATCAGCCACATTTGGGGAGAGCTCTGTCAGACCATGAAATACCTTAGATTGGTGGTCTGTCTAGTGTGATTGTTTTGGATAATTGAGGCTATGACTTCCCTCCATTTCATGTTTTATGGGACTGATTGTTCTGCGAAAGCCCTTCTGTTTTCCTTCTCCACGGCATGGGAACACCCCAAGACTAGTTCACAGGGTGCACTTAGAATAACAGCTCCATTTTTATAAGGCTGGCTATCTTGCAGTTGGCTGATTCCTCTCTGACACTACAGAGATTCTGTCTCCAAGGCCATTGTTCTTCCTGCCATTTCACAGCCCTCTAGGGGCCTTCATTCATATTGGCAGGTGATAAACTATTTTCAACTCATGGGTAATCATAGTAATTCAGCATTTTTCCTTATTAGCACTTCTGAATGGAGCAAGTGCACGGAAGCTGCTCCTCTGTGCTGTGAATTTTCTCTAGGTTTAGAGCTTTTATGCTCCAGATGGGCTGTTGTTACTCCAAAGGGATTAAATGAAAGAGTGTCTACCAATCTTTCTAATGGCCACAAATTACATGGATGAGAATGCTCAGCATTTCTTTCTTTGCTTGAGAAAAGCTACCAGCTTTGTGGGAAAGCCATTGTTATTTTCATCTCTGGTTCTTGAGACACTATTGAAGAAGATATTATCAAATGATAGATGCACATATGGGGCCTAAGTGCATGGATGTTCCTTCTTGGTGATGAGGCAATTTTCCAAAGCATTGATCGATTTTAGGAATCTTCAGTATTTTCTAAAAATTTTGACACTGACAGAAGCTGGGCAAGTTTGACATAGAAGGCTCAAAAGCTCATAATTTGGGGTATGCGTCTAGAAGGGGACAGGATTGGATTTCTATAAAAATACCAGCAAAAACATCAGTGTTCTTTACTAATGCTATAACAGATGAAGAGGCTTGTTTTGTAGTGAGAAATAAATAGGCACACATTTAGAGCCACCTGGGGACACCTGTGATTTATAAGCCACCATGAGTCCTCCTTTAGGCCCATTATTGTTAATTATGTCTACACTTAATAAGTGCATGTAATTATTTTTTACAATGGATTATTTACTTTCATTCACCCAACATTTTGGCTATAGCTTTGTTCTCTTTTTGAGGAAATACATACATTTGGTCTACTATTTGGGTATGTGGTAGTGTTTTACTGTCTAATAGATTACTTGAGAATTGTGCTTTTTTTTTTTTTGACCAAAACTGCATTTAATGTACCTAAAGGGAAATGTGAGGAAATTTTCTGTCTTTTTGCTAATTTTAGAAGCTATGCATTCTGAAAGTCTGAAAAATGGTTGGGCATGATAAGATGGGTATCAGATGGAATTACACATTGGGAGAAAACTTGTGGCCCAATGAGGCACCAGGTGCTGTTTTGTTTTCCTTATAGGATTACAAACTTGGGTGGTTTTTTTTTAACATTTTATTTGAAAGTAACTTCAAACTTAAAGAAAAGTTGTAAGAATAAAACCAACCACTCTTTACCCAGATTCACCTATTAATATTCCACCCCATTTGGTGTATCATTTGCTCACTTGCTCCATGCATGTATTTTCTGAACCATTGAAAGTAAGATGCACCATAGTGACCTTTTATTGCTAAATATTTCAGTGTACATTTCCTAAAAATATGTACACACCATTATATAACCACTGTATAGTTATCAACTTTAGGAATTTAATGTTAATAAATACTCTTATCTAACCTACTGTCTATCCCATTAAAACTTTTTTTTTATTGTTGTTATATTACATTCATCTCACTTCCCCCCTCTGCTCTCTCCTTTCTATTCCAGTTTTTAATAATTGACCCAATTATGTCTAATAGGGGTTCATTTTAGGATCACATATTGCATTTAGTTATCTTAATCTCTTTAGTCTCCTGCAATTTGGAACAATTCCTTGGCTCTTCTCTGTATTTTGTGACATTGACATTTAAAGGTGACAGTTCCTTTTTTATGGCATTGTTTCTCATTTGGCATTTTTTCTGATATTTCCCCTCACTTTGACTCCAGTTATGTATTCCCAGCCAAAATACTGCATAGGTCATGTGTTGTCCTTTTCAGGATATCACATCCAACTCCACCTGTCCCTGCGTAATGCTGTTAATTTGCACTCCTGCTTTTGCATCTCAAGAAGATTCCTTGCATTTTAATCCAGCAAGACACTGAGCCCCGAAAGCTGATGAACAGTTCTGTTAAGACAACAGGAAGGAAGTGGGGTCTAGGAGAGGGGAAGAGGTGTTTCAAAATTCAGAATGAGCATCAAGGCAGGAAGTGACATGTGAGATAATAAAACAATATTAATAGTTATACCATTAATATTTCTAAGAAATGCTAACTTTGCTGTCATTACCGTGTGCTATGTGCTTTAAATTATGTATTAGTTTTCTATTGCTGTCCTAATAGTACCACAAATTTAGCAGTTTACAAACGTACATTTTTATAATTCTGTACTTCAGAAGCTGCTTATGGATCTCACTGGGCTAAAATCAGGGTCCTTTTTGGAGCTCTAGGTATTGGTTCTTTGCCCATTTGGGCTGCTAGCAGGATTTGGTTCCTTGCGATTGTAAAACTGAGATCCATCCCCTTGCTGGCTACCAGCTGAGGGAATAGATCCAGCTTTTTAAAGGCCACCCACATGCCTCACCTTGGGGATGCCTTCAGCCAGCCTCAAAGCTAGTAATGAACCTTTCCTTCTCCATCATCTCTCTGACTGCCGATGGAGAGGTCTCCACTTTTATGGACTCATGCATAGATTTAGCCCACCCGGACAATCTAGGATACCATCCCCATCTTAAAATCTTTCACCTTAATCACATCCTCAACAGGCCTTGTGCTGTGTTAGGTGGTACATTCAGAGTTCCAGAGTTAGTGTGTGGACTTGGTTGGAGAAGCCAGTCTTCTGCCAGCCACAGGTGGGTTCTCTCATTTAATATTCACCGTGATGCTGTGAGGTAGGCACTGAAATTATCCCCGGTATCTGTGATGCTACCAAAGTTTAGAGAAGTTAAGTGACTTTCCCAGAATCACACAACAGGTAAGAGGCTGGGGCAGGATTAACTTTAAATTTTTAAACCAAAACTTTAAATTTTTAAAAATTTAAACTTTTAAATTTTTAAAATAAAACTAAAAATTTTATTTTAGGAGCAAAATGCTTTACTAAATGTAAACTTATGAAAAAACAAAAACATAAACAAAAAGTGGAAGAAGTAGATGGTGGGGGAGCGAGGGACTTCACAGACTAGGGGGCAGACCACTGACACACCCAGCCCCCTGGTTCTTGCTGAAGGCATGTCCGAGGCATGTGTGAAATAATATGCCTGAAGTGAGCTCTGAGGCTGGAGCCTGGCTCTTTTACTCCCCACACGGGCTCTTGGAAAGTGTGCATCACAGATTTACCTGTTAGGAGTCTGCTCATTTATTTATTCAGAAATTATGTATTGAGTATTTACATGTGGGTTCTAGGTGCTGATAATATAATAATACAGATACAGATAATAAAGTCCCCACCTGCCTGGAACTTACATTTCAGTGGAGGAAGAAATACAGCAAACATGTTTCATGAGTAAATTAAAAATGAAAATACCAGATAATTGTATGTGTGATCTGTCAGAACTCAAATAGGATGACTAATGGGTCTATGTCGGGGGAGGGGGTGGGGAGGAGACAGACAAAGAGAGGCTGGCTTCTTTCGACTGGGTACTAAGGGGAATCCTCTTAGCAGATGACATTTAAACTGAGATGTGACACAGCAAGGAGCCCTCGGTGGCAGTATCTCAGGAAGAGCCAGGTCAGGGAAGCCACGGCTATGCAGGGACTTGGGCAAGAATTAGCTGGAAGTAATCAAGACCAGGACCTTCCAGTGTAGCTGGAGGGTGAGGACGAAGGAAGAGAGGTGGACAATGCGGTTAGAGATGCATAGATTAGTAAGGCTTTTTTGTGTAACACACCACATCTGTTGGTTGTCAAGCATTATCTACCATTTCCAGCTTGAGTCAAAGTTCTCAAGTAAAGAACCTCTGGCTTGTTGGCAGCAAAAGCCTGATGCCCCATACGATCAGGTGTTTGTTCACTGAACAGAGTTCCGACCTGAGTTCCCAAGTGGCCCATCCCATTATTGCACATTAGGGCACAAGATGTGACAGTTGGACAATGGCTTTAGTAACTGTTATTAGCCATGGTAAAGTTAAGCTGTTAGCGACATCATGATTCTGATTTGCATTTTAATATTCAAGGGTGTAATTACTAAACCCAGTCCAAGGATAATTGACAGATTTTATGTGTGAAATCTCAGTAGGTCACACTTCCCACTTATAAAACTTTTTAGTTGCTCCTTTGCTGAGCACATAAAACGAATTACTTCTGAACTGAGAGACCTTGGATGCCAAATTTTTACAGCCTTAAATATAGTATTTTGTCACTACTATAAATGGTTCTTGACTCACCTCCCACAGGCCCTTTAGTGCTAAAAGCAAGGGGCCTCCCTAATTCACTTGTTTCAATTCATAGAAGATTTCTAAGTTGAAGCCAGGTCATTTGGATAATATTTCAAATGTACAGACTGCATTTCTGCTAAACAGAGTAAATCTACAGTTTTACAATTGGGTTGGGCAGTTAGCATGACTGCACTGGGCGTTCCAAAAGCATCCGTTCACGACAAGTTCCTTTCTCTTCCATGCCTCACCTCTGGACCTCACCCACAGGCCTGATGTTATCACTGAAATGCTCAGGACATGGTAATCTAGAGACTACAGTTTTAGGTTGATTTATTTTTCTAGTGGAACAACAGGGTTTCTAGCAGTTATTTTAGGGCATAAAGTTCCATCATGATGATAAATCAAGCTGTCAGCTCTTTCTGGTCCAAGCTAAGAGATTGGAGAGATTGAGAAACTTTTCTACTCTGATATTCCATCCTTCGCATCTCTAGGTTATATATGCTACCCCCCCCCCCCCGGAGGTAATGTCACATTTGTCCTTGAGTTTTCTCTTGTCCTGGTGATCTGATTGAATGGGGACTGCTTGGATAGAAATGCTTCTCTCCCTATGGTTTCCCCTGCCAGCCCTTAATGGCCATGGAACCAAGGGCTGAGAGGCAGACACTGCTGGTCGGCCTGCATGGTTCATAGAAACATTCAGTTGTCTTACCTCATGGTGGGTAATTTATAGGTAGTTAGAAAACACTTTTTTTTTTTTTTAAAGATCCCATTCATTATTTCTAGAGAGAAGGGCAGGGAGGGAGGAAGAAAAGGAGAGAAACATCAAGGTATAGTAGCCTTTCACCTGCCTCCAGCTTCGGAGGCTGGAAACCTGGCTTGCAACCTGGTTATGTGCCCTGACTAGGAATTGAACCAGCGACCTTTGGGTTTGAAGGTCGGTGCCTATCCACTGAGCCACACCAACTAGAGAAATTTTTTCTTTTTCTGTGGAAAAATTTTGAGCAAAAACGTTGGCTACTACAGATGGCCATAGGCACAGTTGGGAGGAACACAGTTTAGATTGACTGGGCAATGTCGCCAGTGAAAAGAACATGGCTAGTGTTTGGAGATTTCAGCATGGATACCCCTAGCCTGCCAGTGCTTCAAGTTTGGGTCTTGACCAAGGGGTGGTAAATGGAGCATGGCCTCACCCAGACCCTGCCCCTGAGCCCACTGCCTTCTCCAGCTTGCATGCTATTTGCTCTCCATTCTACTTCTCATGCCCTGGGCTGGAAGCTGCACTGAAGGCTGTTGGTAGAGCTGCAGCCAAGATTTGTCTGGTGGGAGTTGCAGGGACACTTCATGGAAAGGGTGAGTCTGGACTCCTACCAGTTTACCCTCCTGTTGACTTGTAGAAGGCTGGAATCTCAGGCGCTAGAGGTGCAGAGGCAATTCGCTGACACTCATTGTTGGCTCTACTCTTAGCTGGAGACCTGCCGGTTAGCAGCCGAGCCTCAGCACTCAGCTACTCCTGCCTTACCCACACTCAGTTGCTCTCTGCTCTGGTGCCTGCTCTGCGACTTTAATCAGTTTCTCTTTTCCTTAGCCAGTGGGGCTAGGAGTCTTCCTCCCAGCTGGTGAAGGACTGTGAAATGGCTGTGTGGCAGTGGCACAGGGTGATGGAGTGTCAGGGTGAGATGAGGACAGCTAAGGTTAGGCACAAAAGCCTTGGATACATACTGAATGCCCACCTGATGACAGGCACCATGCTAAGTGCTTGTGACACTATGGCATTCAAGTTAGACCTCAGATATACCAATGGGCCTCTTGATGATGGCAGACATGAGAGGAAAGAATAAGGTTAGAAATGGGGAGAAAGCAAATAGCTTTTGTTTTGTTGTGGATTCTTTTCAAGAGCCCAAGATACATCTTTCTAGTTTTCATGATAATCTTTAGGGTGATATTAAGGTAAAAGGAAGGCAACTTGTGGATGTCTTCCTTTATAAAACAGGATGGGATTAAGAAATGAAAAGTGTACGGTGTGTAGAGAGGAGGGGGTGGGGTAGGGGGAAAAGGAGGCAAGGAAGGGGAACAGTATAGTCAAGGAACTAGCATGGATGACCCATGGACATGAACAGTGCATGGGATTGACTGTGGGTGGGGAGAAGGAGGGCGGGAAGGGGAGGGCAGAGGGGGAAAATGAGATGAATGTGATATTACTATGTAAAAAAAAAGAAGTGAAAAGTGTAAAGGATTTGCCCCCAATTTTTTGTTGTGGTAGGGGAAGGGTGGAGAGAGATGGTAAGATTTCAGATTTCATTTTCCACAGTGCCACAAAATCAAATGAGACCCAACCATCTGTAGTTATAGTCCATAATGCTGGTCTCACTTTTAGGTGTTTTTTTTTTTTTTTTTTAAGATTTTATTTATTATTTCCAGAGAGAAGGGAAGGGAGAGAGGCAGAGAGGGAGAGAAACACTAATGTATGGTTACCTTTCACCTGCCTCCAGCCACAGACCTGGCTGGAGACCTGGCCTGAAACCTGGTTATGTGCCCTGGCTGGGGAATTGAACCAGGGACCTTTGGGTTCACAAGCTGGTGCCTTACCCACTGCGCCATAGTTTTGTTTTGTTTTAACCTTGATGGACAGAGGTTTTGGTTGCTGAGTGATTTTAGAAAAATCAAACATTTCACTAACAGTAATTTGGCAATATTTCCCAAGCTTGTTATTCATAACCATGCAAAGGAATAGTTTTCTGGATAGTTCTGTAAAGGTAAAATCCATCCCACCAACCCAGCTGCCCCTTGTCACCGGTCTCTGAAAGTTGTCTGTTGCAGACCCCACGTTGCTTGCAGGAATGGCAGCCAGTCTTCTGAGCCCCGCACCTTGTGTGCTGTCCTGGACAACACTGTGCTTTTGTTTAACTGGGTTTGTTTGGAAGTAATGGGCTCAGTTCTCTTGCTGCCAGTGTACGTGACCCAGAAAGTCTTGGCTCGCAGTTCAACTTCGCAGGTCAGTTACACAAGTAGGAGGGACTTTGATTATACCCAGCTCTGAGGGAAAATGGTGTAATAATATGAAGAGCCAAGATGAGCTAATTGCTCTAGAATTGAACTTAGGATACCTTGCCACTATTTCCTTCTCCCCTGTAACTGTAAGAATGTAAACTTGAATGCAGAAGAAGGAGCAAAGGGAAATTTGAGGAGACATAACCAAGGAGCATTTAAGAATATAACCAAGAATGAAACAAATATGGCAGATTAATCTTTTCACAAAAATGATGTCTGAGTGAAAACTACTCTGGAAAATAAGAGTAAATATTTGGGTGTTCTATGGGTTTGGAGCTAGACAGTTCTGAGTTTGTATTTGTCTCTAAAGCTTGCTAGCTATGTAACTTTGGGCTAATGGCATAAGCTCTCTGTGCCTTGGCTTTCTCATCTATTAAATGGGAATGAGCATTTTGAACAGAGAAGATTGTATGAGAATTAAAGATCATATCTGTAAAGTGCCTACCTAGCAAAGAATGTAAGTTGTAATTATTCTAATATATTAAATAATGTCTCTGTCTCTGCTTCAGCTTCAATCCTCAGGAGAGTATTTTAAACATGATATTGAAATGATCAGATTAATATACCTTTCTTAATCAGTGATTTATATACCCATCTTAATAAATTCTGATTGCACATTAGAGCTAGTTGGTAATTTTTTAAAAACATAGATACCTGAGCCTCACTCCAGACCAATTAAATCAGAAACTTTAAGAGTGGGCCCTGACTGGTGTGGCTCAGTGGGTTGACTGTCGTTCTGCAAACTGAAAGGTCATCAGTTCGGTTCCTGTCAGGGTGTATGTTGGGGTTGCAGGCTGGGTCCCCAGTTGGGGGCATGCAAGAGGCAACCAATCAATGTTTCTCCTTTCTCCCTCCCTTCCACTGCCTCTAAAAGTAAGTCAAATCTTAAAAAAGAAAGAAAGAAACTTTCGAAGTGGGTCTCAGGATTGCATTTTATATCTTCCCAGGTGATTCTAACATGCACCTAGGGCTGACAACCACTGGCCTTTCCATTTACATGTGAGTGAGAACAGAAAACATGTTTTGTTTTTCCTTTATATTCCCATGTGTACTTAGCCTGATGTAGATGCTCAGTGAATATTTCTTGAACCACATACAGCAATTAGAGAAATTTGTCCAAATGCCCCAGACTGGGCTCATATGGGCACTTTTCCTGGGCCACAGGTAAGAGTATAGGCATATTGTTATCCTCGAAACAGAGGTTTGAAACCTTGTGTAAAGAAAGGTCAGAGTTCTTTCAGCTGATAACCCACCTATTGACTATGTCATTTTTCATGGGTCTTCTATTTGACTCTTCAGAAAGGGATCACAGAAGTGAGGCAGAAGACTACTTTGGGCAACTTCATCAGTTAAGAAAAAATGAAAGCAACTTCCTCAGAAAAATGTCTTTGAAAAAAGGAGAAAATCGGACACTGCTCTCTGGGCAAGGCCAGAGAGGCAAAAGAGAGGGATCAGTGGAATAGAGTGGGCACATGTTCATGACTATTTCATGTGCAAACATACGGCGTGGGACATTGGAATGCATGAGTAACCGGCCCAGTTGTTTCCATGGTGAGAGTGTCATTAAGGTGTTCCCAGGCACATGACAGGATTGCACCTCCCCACTATGTGATCTTGCACATGACCATGTGCCTTGCTTTGGCCATGTGAGTGGGCGTTACAAATGTCACATTCTGGGGAAACCTTTAAGAGCCTGTGTATTTTTCTTCTGCCACAACAAGGTGATGGCTTCTCCATCAGCCGGGTCCTGGATTGATGACCATGCAGGGCAGAATTCTGGGCTGACCCGTGATGGAGATGTGGCAGGAATGGGAAATAAACCTTTGTTGTTTTAAGTTTTTGAGGATTTCAGGGTTGTTTGTTATCAAAGCCTGCTTATCATAGTGCGTACATATGACAACAAAAAGCTTCTAAGCCAACTGCTTCTTGTGTGAAAAGAGTAAACAAAGTTATGCAGAAGGTTGCTTGAAACTACATAACAATCCTATGCATTAAATTGGTCAAGTTTCTATGCTTCTTTAAACCTCAGTTTCTCCATTTGTAAAAACCCTTGGATTGTAGATTGAAAATACATCATCCACCTCAAGTGTTAGCAGAGAGCTTGGTACATGATTATTCTTGATAAACATTAAGTTATACATCCCTATTATTTGTGGAATAAACGGAACAAATGATGGGAAAGTGGAAAGCACAGAAGTCTGCAATAAATATTTGCTGAATGATTAATGAAGAAAGCCAGGATGAATAAGAGACCATGGAACTATAGAACTTCAGCAAATTCTTTCAGTGTTGGCTTTAAAAAAAAAAAAGTTGGCATTTCTTCTGACCCCCCAACTTTGAAATGAGATATTTAGAAAATCAGGGGAGAGGGAGGCTTTAACAAATATAAATAAAAATAATTTCAAGTTTTTTTAAGGTAGCACTGTCTAATGGAGCTTACTTGTTTCTCTTTCTTCAGCAGGCTGGTGAGTGTGCACTTAGATTCTTATTCTTTCTCTGCAGCTGCCTTTTCTTTGGTCTTTTAAAGAAAACCAGCAGCCTGAACTGTCCTTCTCCCTCTGTCCCTGGAGATGATGGCAGTTAAATCACTGGGTTGGGCATCAGGGTCTTGGTGACTGTGACTGGGGTGCTAGGTTACTGGAAAGAAGGTCCTTTATGAATGTTGAGTTTCACTTTTATCATCAGCAACTTTTTTCCAATTTAAAGGAGACATTATTAACAAATTATCAAACAACAAGTGCTAGAGAGGATATGGAGAGAAGGGAACCCTGGTGCATTGTTGGTGGGAATGCAGGATGGTGCAGCCACTTTCGAAGACAGTATGGAATTTCCTCCAAAAACTAAAAATGGAACTGCCTTTTGACCCAGCAATTCCGTTACTAGGATTATACCCAAAGAATCCTGAAACACCAATTCAGAAGAACCTATGCACCCCTATGTCCGTAGCAGTGCTATTTACAATAGCCAAGTGTTGGAAACAGCCTAAGCGCCCATCAGTGGATGAATAGACCAAAAAACCATCAGTGGATGAATGGATCAAAAACTTTGGTACGTTTACACAATAGAAGACTACACAGCAGAAAGAAAGAAGAAATTCCTACCTTTTGTGACAACATGGATGGAACTGGAGAGTATTATGCTTAGTGAAATAACCCAGTCAGTGAAAGACAAATACCATGTGATCTCATCCAACACAGGAGACTAATGAACAAAACAAACAAACAAGCAAAACAGAACCAGAGACATGGAAACAAGAAACAGACTTTCAGTGTGCAGAGGGAAAGAGGGAGGGGGGAAGGGGAGAAAGAGGCAAAGAAAGAGAACAGTTTAATCAAGGAACTAGCGTGGATGACTCATGGACATGGACAGCATGTGGGATTGACTGTGGGAGGGAGGAGGGGGATGGTGGGGAAGGGGAGAGCAGTGGGGGAGAACTGAGATGAATGTAATACAACAATAAAATTAAAGTACAAAAAAAAAAAAAAGAAAAAAAGAAAATAAATAAGACATTAGCCTAATATAAATGTTATTCTGTAATGCCTTTGGTTTGGAAGGTGCCCAGGCTGTTTAACTGTTTTTGCTGCCCTGAAAGTGTGTGGGAAAGGTCCAGTGGGAAATGGGGTACAGGAAAATAGTGATCTGTGACTAGATTTGATTTGAAAAACTCTGTATATCTGCCCCATTGGGAAAGTAAAACATGAATTTTGTGTCTCAAATGTTTCAGTATTTTTTTTTTCTATGAACAAGGTCTCACTCCTTAACAGAATTACAGAATGTTTAGAGGCATCCATGATTTCTACCCACTAGATACAAGTTCCTATCCCCACAGTCTTGACAATTGAAAGTGTCTCAAAACATTGAATAACGTTCCCTGGGGTCATCCTCACCTTCAATGGAGAGTCTTTTGTCTAGATACTTTTATCAGGGATAGTAGATGATACTGTGTACTTGTTAACTTATCACATCAGGAGATACATGATATAAGGTTGTGTGAACTAATGATAGTAATGCTTAATATAATAACGTGGTTAACTTGGTAACCAGCAGATTTCTCCATTGTAATTAACTATTAATTATGGAGGTACTTTGAGCATGTGTGATTTTCCACTTATTGATTTTAGCACCTACTGATGTCTCCCTTGAGTCAATACACGAGGGGGCATACCAGCTAAATTTTTCTGTAAAGAAGAGCTTTCCCCTTTATTCTATTTTCCTTCCCTCTTCCTTTCTCTCTTCTTTAAATGTCATTGAAGCAAAGATTATGTTTTAAATGCATATTGTGAAACTTACATTGCCTAAACTGGCTAGTGGGAACCTATGTGCACTAAATAATTTGTCATTTGTTATGACTATCTGAATCACTTACATGGTTCAAATTAAAATGTGTAAAAAGGTATACCTAGAGATTTCTTACTGCTACTCCCTTTACCTCTACCTCTGCAGGTAACCACTTTCATTAGTTCCTGATTTGTTGTTTTTGCATTTCTTACTAAAAACTAAATGAAAAACATATAACTATATTTTATTTCATAATTTTTTTACCAAAAATGTCGCGTGCTATGTATGCCTTTTTTCACTTTGCCCTCTACAATAAACATACATTACTGTGCATTCAATTATATCATAGGCAGGCTGTTAGTTCTTGTGGGAACAGAGCGTATAAGACACAGAGCTTGTCCTCAAGTAGTTTAATGTCTAGGCAGAAAGATGTGTGATGTGTACATACCAAATATTACTGTAAGAACTATTATTATTGGCCTATAAACAAGGGGACAAGAAAAGAAAATTAATTGTACTAGAGAGATCAACAAAGACTTCAGAAATAAGGTGATTACATTAAGCGAAGGCAATCCAAAAACACACACAGTCCAATGTACACTTTATAAAGTAAGAGAAATTTTAGTATTTAAAATGAGAAAGTAGCAGCCTTTAATTGCCCTGGCTGGAGGCTCAGTGGATTGAGCACTGGCCTGTGAACCCAAAGGTTGCTGGTTCAGTTCCTAGTTGGGGCACATGCCTGGCTTGCAAGCCAGGTTCCCAGCTGGAGGAAGGTGAAAAGGCAAACACACATTGATGTTTCTTTCCTTTTCTTCCTCCCTCCCTCTTCCTCTCTCTAAAAATAATGAATAAAATCTTCTAAAAAATGTTCCAGTCACCTCTCTCATAATCCCACTGCATCTTGTACCTCTTCTGCTCTGGTAGGTTGGCTTGCAAAAGATTTGGATCCAGCTTTGTCACTTGTGACATCCAGAGAAGTCCTACAATAGGATCTCTACCATATCAACTTTGAATTCCCACTGCAGGCACAGAGTGGACAGTTAAAATTTTGTAAAGGAATAAATGAGTCTTAGCTGGTATGGCTCAGTGGATTGATGCTGACCTGTGAACCAAAGGGTCGCTGGTTCGGTTCCCAGTCAGGGCACATGTCTGGGTTTCAGGCCAGTTCCCCATTTGGGAATCAGTGAGAGGCAACCACACACTGATGTTTCTCTCCTTCTCTTTCCCTCTCTCTCTCTCTCCTCTTTTCTCTCTAAAAATAAATAAAACCTTTTAAAAAAGGAGTAAATGAAATAAGTATTTTGAAAGCACATTGTGAAGTCAGTTGACCTAAGTTTTGCATGTTGATTATTTTGGATTTTGAGTCCTCAGATGGCCTGTGTGTGCTATGGAATTCATCTTCCATTGGCTACACTTCAGTACATCTTTAGCTGAGTCAGTTAAGGGAAGGGTGGGAACAGTGCAGATCCCCAGGGATCATGGTTGTCACTGCTCCTACCTTCATGCCAACACCCTCACTAATCCTGAATGGGTTCACACACATTCATACATCCTTTTAAACCTGGGTCAGAATTAGAAAACTCACAGGTTTGGAATTTGACAGGTGCATTTGCAGTGTCTGCATACATGTGGGCATACACACACACCCTCCATGCTACACAAAGATACTAGCAAGGACATTTAACATACAACAGCACAGGTGCAAAAGGAGGTGATGACAGTTAGCTGGGTTGTGAAACCTAATGGGCAGATACAGTCTGAGGGGGGCAAAGAGGGAAATCAGTGTAGTCAAACATTTATCCTTGCTTCCTTCGAGAACAATCCCCTCTTACTGCTGCACAGGAGACACTAGAATTTTCTTATCTTTTTAATTTCAGGACTTTTATTGCTTACGTTTAGGTTTAAATTTGCTTCCCAGAAAATTAGCATTTTACCTTTAACTTTGACCCTTTCAAAGTTCAACTGCATTATTATCTTTTATTGTCCAGTAAAATATGCCTCATTTCATAGTGGAAGGTATGGGAGAATGGTATTCAGGTTCCTAAAATACCCTATTTTATAGATATTATAACAAAAATACATTATTTCCATTTAAGGTAGAGAGAATTGGTGACAGCCATCAGATAAATTAGAACTCATGAGTAGTATTTACGAATTAAGGAAACCCCTTAGAGAAAGTCAATAAAAAGTCTACTTAATCTTGCCACAGTCTGACCCCTTGTAACTCATGAGTGCTTCATGAAGCATTGGCTTCACTGGGCAGCTTATTAAAGACCCAGATTCTCAAGTCCTCCCTAGACCCATAAATCAGAATTTCCTTTCTAACAGATTCCTCGTTGTATTTGTGTACACATGAACATTTTGGAAACATGAGTTAATCAATCATAGGGCTTCATGGAAACTCCATGAAGAGAAATTATTCTATCTTTAGGTTGAATTTTCTTTCAAAGATCCACAGACCCACATGCTAAGTAGTTTCAATATCTTGCCTAAATTTACATCAAGATACATTCCTGGAGTTTGGTGGCCTTCCCACTTTTCATTTTGCATCCAGTCCATTGGTGCTCTGTGGTTTAGACTGTCCCTCCCTCCCTCCCCATAGGAGAACCAAGCGTGCATGGGGAGAACAGAGGAGCTGGTGATGTGAATTAGAGAATTATGTGGAAGACCGACAAGTGCTTTTAATTGTATGGTAGAGATTCCAACTCACTGTCACCACATTGGGTTTTTTTCCTTCAAAGGATTGTCTTAGGCTTGAAGTCATTTTTGCAGAGGAAAACCCTCAAACTCCTGACAGGCTTTTGTGTTTCATATACCAAGTGAGTATATTTTTTTGCTTGATCTTATTTCTCTCCTGTCATTGTTCATTTTCTTTTTTTATTCCCCTAAAGATTTTATTTATTATTTTTAGAGAGAGGAGAAGGGACAGAGGCATAGAGGGAGAGAGACATCAATGTATGGTTGCCTTTCACCTGCCTCCAGCCACAGACCTGACTGGAGACCTGGCTTGCAACCTAGTTATGTGCCCTGGCTGGGGAATTGAACCAGCAACCTTTGGGTTCACAGGCCGGCGCCTTATCCACTGTACCGCCAGCCAGGGCATCATTGTTCATTTTCAAACTTGTGATCTTGGGAAGCCAAGGAGAGGCTGAGTCCCAGTAACTAGGGATTAGGTTTCTATAGGTATCCTCTGCCAACTAGCTCACACCCAGAGGAAAAGATGCCTGTCCTTTCCTAAGCTTGAGTTTCCTAAAGACAAGTGAGCTGTCCATTGCCTTAAAAGGGAGTGTCGCTTACTGCCACCCTGTTTGCATGGGAAGGAGCCCACTTAATGGAGATTGGTGTGATATGGATGATGACAACAATGGCAAGAGTATCTGCTGGAAGAATGAAAGGGTGAGGGTGTGTGGAAAAGGACACAGCTATTTCAATTCTTTAACCAACAAAGGAAGACGACATACCCAAGCTGCACCCCAAACATCCTTCTTCACAAGGCACACATTCTTCATAGTCTGGGTCTTGGATTTCACCTATATAGTGAGAAGAGTGAAAACTCATTTTAATTGAGTGGAGACGCATCAGTTGCTATGAAAATATGTTGGTGTGTAGGTTATTTTCAAGCAAGTCATAGGGCAATTATGAAACCCAAAATCATCTTTAAGGATCTAGGTGTCATCCTTGTTTTTATCTCCATTTATTGAATCAGTCAGATCACCTTCATTGGGTGCAAGTAGAACAGAGTGGGACCATATGCCGTGCAACTTGCATTGAAATTAAGCTTGTAGCTTTTATTTGTTAAAGAAATAAATTCTGAGAATATGGAATTGGGTGTATAAATAAACAGGCTCTGTCTTTTTTTATCTGTTTTCCTAAACACTTTTAAAAAAAGTTTAAAATCCTATACTACATTAGTAAACATTAAGAAGAAAAAGGAATGTGTTTTAAATGTTCTAGAAATACCTTGGAGCTCTCTTCAGCATCAGATTAGGCATAATTCTTATACAGAGCAGAGAAAGTTTGCAATATTCTTACATGGAAGAGAACAGTAATAAATGCTGTTTTAAAATTTCTCTCTCCTATGTAAGATAAGGAATTGGATTATAATTATAATAGAGGATTCACAGAACTTTTTTAATATTTTCAGGTAGCTTTAGGTAGGCTGAGCCATTCTGGCTCCTTATGGCAACCACCTTGGTGCTATGGTCTCCCTTTTACAAATGAAGAAACCAAGCAAGGCATGGAGAAATCAGATGAATTTTGCCCAGAGTCTCATAACTGGTCATTAGGAAGGAGAAAATTGTTGGCCATGACTTCCAGGTTCTATTCTGATTTTCTCTCCATTCTCCCTTGTCAGTGAACCCTCCACTCAAGATCAGTTTCTTTGTGATTAGCTACACTCATTATGTCTTTGGAGTATGTCTGGGAAAACCCAGAGAAAAAGTGGGTAAGGGGAGGGAAAGGGCTAGCTCATCACTGTGCCCCCTTGATGTATAGTCACACAAAGTCATCCCAGGCATTGACAGTGACAGTGATCCCAGAAGACAATTCAAGAGCGGGACATCTAAGGGTACAGTTCCTCCTGCCACCTCGAGGTGCAGGGCAGCCTTACCCGGTCCACACTCCAACTTCTGGCAGGTGTGGTTGGTGGGTGCTATAAAGTAGCCGTCCACGCACCGCGTGCAGTTGTGTGCGCCAAGGCACAGCTCACAGTTGTCTGGGCAGGGCAGGCAGGTGTGCCCTGAGGCAGGGTGGTGCCCGTAGGGGCAGCTCTCCCGACACTCCCCCTGGTGCAGGAAGCGCTGCTGCCCATGCTTATCTGAAAAGATAGGGAACAAGAAGCGGGAAAATGTATGCAATTAACCAGACATTTTATGAAAAAAACAAAAAAACAAAAAAACAACCAAGTGCTTTGGCCCCGGGGAGCCAGAAGTATAAGAATGGATTTAATGAAAAGTGCAGCATCTGTATACTTGTAGTTGAAAAGTTTTCCTCGGGTTCCTTTCCATATCTGTGGAAGCTCACAGACTTGGGGGCTAGAGATCTCATGAGAATAAACAATTACTGCTAGACATTTTGTTTGGGTGACAGTGCAGTCTTTTAGAACGATTTTGAATTCTGTTATGAAAATCACATGCTTGTATTAAGTGCCTGAATTTTTGCACTTCTGCCAGTTCCTGTAATGGCAGCCCTTTGACGCCCTAGACCAGGCACACCTCTTTGACTCCTTTACGTGCAGTCCTGAAAGTTCCCGAGGCTTCTGACAGACTGAACTTGACAAGAAAAGAATCAGCCATACCCCTAGCATTAGACTCTGGGAATTTACTCCTGTGTGAAATGGAAAATTCTCATTAGTTACAAACAATCGCAATTAATATAAAATATTATATATATATATATATATATATATATGCAAGATTAATATAGATCTGGAGGTCTTCTTCCCCTGCCCCCCTGGAGGTTTTGTTTGTGCTGTGTTTAGAGCATCCATCTTCTGAATCAGGTCTCCCATATGCTCTGTCTGCTGAAGAACAGCTGATCTGTGCTACCCAAAATAACGAGGGTCTGCTGTTCCCTCATCATGTGTTCTAGCGCATGAAGATCCAGACCACTGACCTTCAAATGCAAGGCTGCTGAATTTGTGCATAAAGATAGCACCAACCATGGTGTTACCAGTACAGAAACTGAAAGTCAGTGTAATGTTCGATTGAACCACATGAAGTTCCTAACATGCAACTATTTTTTTACCCATGAAATCAGCACTCTCAAATGCTTTAACCCAACGTTTCTTATTTAATTAAAGCCCTTGCCCAAATACAGTTTAAAAAACATACTCTTAGACCAGGGGCTCTAAAGCCACCTCTTTTCTGGTAGTGATTATGCAAAAGTCTTTAGGTTCCTATGTGGACAGAAAAGTAAAGCGGGTCTGCTCTCTCCATGTTTGACAGGAGAGTCTCTGGGCGGGTATGATGTGCTTTGGTAATTCTGCAGCTATAGACCAGTGTGGTGGAGCCCAAAACCCTGATCTGTGGGAACCCAGAATCTCAGGAGACCACCCAAGGGTTAACCTTACACGTTACGTTCTTCTCAGGCACATTTTTGGAAGCCTAGCAAACGCCATTTCCATGACTCATTCAGAAAAGATCCTATTTTCGGAGCTCCAGGCTTTTCAGATCTAGGCAGGGAGATCTAGGAAGGTGGTAAGCCTGCGCTCTCTGTCCAGCACTTGTACAGCCTCTACTTTCACATGACATCAACTCAGGATCCAGAGGCTTGGGGGCAGCCTGGCATAGAGTGAACTCCAAACACATATTTGCTGAATGATCACATGAGTGAGAGTGAATTAATATTTGGCAAGATTCCTATTTCCCCAACATATCCAACTGGATCTTAAAAAATTAACAATGATGGGCTCAGATATCAGAGAAAATGTTCTCCAATTTCATTTGTATTGTTTAGACATGGCTTTACTATTTTAGACAGCTTTGGGTATTATAATTCGGATTTATAGGACAGAAGTTTGCAGGGTCTTGGTATTTACAATACTCAGGCCCTGCATGAGGGGCTCAGTTAGATGCCTTGACTGTGGCCAGCTTTCCCCAGAGGCTTCATCCAAGAGTGTGCCAAGATGTGGTCATTTTTCTAACAGTCAGAGCAGTATGGCAGCTCTCTAAGTTTGGTCTGATAATTTGGATACCCCATTGATTTAAATCCCATGTGTGCACTTTTGGCTACTTGCCTGGAGTTTAACTAGTATAATTATATGTAGGAGAAGCTGGTTCTATTGTAGTAATGGAAGGGCAGATATGTTTGTTAGCTGCCGAACCTTTCATGTGATAATAAGAGATGAGGGCTAAAGGGCAGGAACTCCCAAAGAGGCTCAGCTTAGCTTTCATTTACACTGAAGAGTAATAAACTCTTTGCAGTTAATTCCATTTAATTCCCGGAATTAATTAACCCCAGTTAATCTCTTGGCAGCTGGGTTTGTTAGAAGGGAGGGAGAACCAACACGAAGACCTTGACCGTCTCCAGGAGAGGAAGGTTGAGGGTTGAAGGTGTGAGGGGAGAGGATTGCTGGGAAGAATGAAAGAAAGGCTGAGGGACTCTGAAAATAAATTCTGCTTACTATAGCTGTTGCTTTCAGTTGGATAGAGAAGAAATCTGCAAGAAAATTTAGAGTGAATCTTCACCAGCACAGCTGGAGATCTGCATGTCTGAAAGGATTTAGAACTAAATTTTAACAAAATTACAGCTAAGCAGCAACCTTTCTACATAATGATGGGAGAGACTTGTGCGTGTAGGTGGGACCTCTAGCCAGAGGATTTTCAGTCTTTTATGAAAGCCTGTTGGTAAAGAACTGTATCAGTTCAGTCATCCACCTTCTCTAGAATTAGCTGTGCTAATACATGAACTAGGGACATCCTGCTCTTAATAGGAGACAGTTCTGCTAGTCAGAGATAGGATAGCTGAACAATACCCGCCATAGGACAACGCCTCCTCTGCTCATTGCAGCTGCAAGTGAGTTTTCTTCTCCGACCTGTGGGAAGGCTTCTACCATTCATTTGGTTTTTAGCATCTCCTTCTTTTAAAATGCATCAGGACACACCCCTCTGTTAGACTGTAAACTCCTTGAAGGCAAGTATTGTTGATTGTAATTTCCACAGCAACTTTATAGTAACTTACAAGGGGAAGGGCAGAATACATTATTGTTAACGTAATGGATTAAGCATACTTTCAAACAGAAAGGAATGTCAAAGCATCTTCTGTGTGGATTGGTCCAAGTAGTGGTAAGATACTCAGAACATTTTAGACATTTGTTTAATATGCAAGCTACCCCTTAAATTTGTACTGTGCATGAAGAATTAGTGTGTTTTTAATCTGATAGGGATTTTAGATGCCATCCTGCCTGTGCTTCTTTTGCAAACAAGGGGAGACTTAAAGAGCTGAAGTGAGGAACTAGAACCCAGGCTTTCTGACTGCTGGTACAGATGTTCTTTCTACTGAACCATTCATTCATTCATTCAGTTACATTGTGCCTTCCACATGCCAGACACTGTGCTAATGCTCAGAATACAACAGGAAACAGATAAAACCATTCATTGCCCTTATAGGGTGTAGTCTTATGGACAAGGTAGGTATTAGGTGTGAGGGGATCTGTAAAGTGGAAAGTACAGGGTTCCAAGCATCCTTGCACGAAGGGGGCAGAAACTAGACAAGAGGGTGGGACAACCCTTACTGAGGAAATGATGTTGAAACTGTGACCTAAAAGATGACTAGAAAGAGGTCAGGCAGACAATATGTGGGAAGCATCTCAAGTGATGCCTTTGAACAGCTAGAGACACTCAAGTATAAACAACAACAGTAGTAGTAATATTAAGCTAATATTATATTGAGTGATTCCAATATACCCAGACCTGTTCTAGTGCTTTATTATTCTGTCTCCTTTAGTCTTATTTCTTTTTTATAGTAATCCTAAAAAGGGGCAACAAAATGAGCAGGCTGGAGATAAAATTTGGCACAGATATACTTTGTTTACATAAGAAACACAGAGAAATAATTTTAAGGTATACAAATAAGTGTGGTCTTTTCCGTTTTTCAACAAAAACATGATACTTTCAATTTATTCTTTTTTTTTTTTTTCACTTTATTACAAGCGAGAATAAAGGTAAATAATTCTTGTCTGTCAGAAATGCCATGTAGGCATGATGATGGTGGTGACCGACAGCTGAAGAATCTGCGGGGACCCAGAGTGGTGGGTGGCGGGGCTTTGTGGAGAAGGTGACTGCAGGCAGCCACCCGGGCAGTGGAGACCCAGTGTTGCGAATTGTTTGAGTGTTTAAGAGAAACAAAAGCCCAGGTTTTTCTGTGAATTTTCCCAACTTTAAAATTTGGCTCAAGTTATAAAACTATGATGTAGATCAAATAAAATGTGAATCGCGAGTTCAAAGTAGGGGAGAGGCCTGTGAGGGGAGTCTGGATGGGGGTCAGTAGTCCCATTTCAGAGGATCTTGGAGACAGTAGGTTATAATCCAAGGACAGCATGAATTTGAATTGTTAAAGGTGGGACACAAAAGGCCATATTTGTGTTTTGAAGTGGTTACTTTGTTCCCAAAGGGCACTGACACCTTCTAAATAGCATAGCTATTGGTGGAGACATAGACACAGCCTCTATTACAACCCTTCTCTTAAAGACAGAATGTGTCTGCCTTAATTTCCTAGGTTTTCACTTTTACCTCAACAAATCTTAGCTTTACAGTCTGTCTCATGTGTGACATCATGTTCAGATGCCTTTTCTTTCCCCTTCTCTGGAAAGATACCGCTTAGCTAGCTCCTCTCTCGTCTGAGGCACAGCCAGTCTGCAACAACGTTCGCTTGTATCCTGACAACAAGCAGAAAGTTGGTTGAATACACTGTCTAATGAACAGCTGTCTAATCTCAGCCCCCTTTCCCTGGAGACGGAGCTTTTGAGTCAAACCAAGTAATGAAGCAACAAAGAACAACCGACTAACCAGACTCTCACCTACTCCACAGGAGGTGCAATTGGAAGGCCCATTTCCTCGGCATTCTCGGCAGGTGTAGTGGCATAGATGGCATTGGTTCTTACATTCATATTTGCCTAAGGGACAATGCAGCACGCAGCGGCCATCATCTAAAACCCTAGGAGAAAAGCAGACGTTTAGAGTTTGCAAGGGTGAATGTTTCTGGAATAGCCTGAAGTTTTAGAACATGTAGTGCTTGTGCTCTGTTGCACAAGCTTGGTCTCATTGTTCTAGAAACAAGGGGGATGCCTGGGACTGATCATCTTAGACCATGTGGAGTATTAGTCACATCCCATCCTTGGCCCAGGGGCTGGACCCCACCGCTGGCACGCCAGAAACTGGCCGGGGCTGTAATCCTGGTTCTGGTTGTCAGTAAGCTAACCAGTGCCTGAAGGGATTAAACCCATATTGTAGGCCCCACCAAACCCAGCCCACAGTCAAATAATGGTCTTTGAACTCTGAAGACACTAAATGGAACTTTGAATCCAGAGACCTTGGAGAAAAAATTCTTCCTTTAGATATGAACATGCCCACACTTTGCAAGGGAAATGTTGACTCTGAAGGCTCCCAGAGGGTAGAACAAAGCACTCTCCTATGGCTTAGGTGCTGGTTATAAACATGGCCTATGCATATGGCAAGTAATCAATGAACTCTGATTTTGTGTGCCATTTTTGCAAGCATTTCCTGAGGTCTAGGGTATCATGTCTTTATTTTCTGACCACATTTGTAGTCACCTTGCAGGGCACCACAGTTAGCAGGCAAGCTTCTAAAACCTTTGGTTTTATACACATGCAACATGTAGCATAATGTCATAGCTAATGTTTTTATAGTTTTGCTTCTTGTTTTTCCCTGCAAAATAATCCCAAGAGCAAATGTGATTAAGTAAATGGTATCCAAGAATTTTTCTCAGAAAAATTCAAAATGGTTGCCCAAATGCCAGAGTCAGGTAGGTAATTTGAATAGATGAGGTGAGCTGCATGGGGGTGGGGGCTGCACTCCCGGAGCTTCTCATTCCATAGCTCCAGTGGGGAGAGCTGAGAGTGTGAGTTTTCTGGGCCATGCTTTTGCTGCTGATCTAGAGAACACACTTGGATAGCTGCAGCCCCACCGTCTGCTCGCTGATAGTCCGGATGGATCACTATGGAGCTTGCTAAGTGATTCCTATGTGCTAAGTGTGGTACCAAATTGGTGTCTTGTAGAGTGTCTTTAAAATAGTAGTTGTTGTTATTAGTTGGATGATTGATTGAGCACGTAGTACATACATGCCACTGAGGGCATAACTGTGGCATGCATGCCTCCCTTCCAGCACTCTCCACCCAGGCTGGACTTCACATGGAGGGCCAGGATAGGCCTCATGCCACTTGTTCCTGGGGGGACACTAGCACTCTTTGCATAGGTAGAGCTACCCTAAAGTGGGGAGAGATATTTCAGTCTCAGGCTTGGAGCAAATTGGGGTGGAGCAAGGCTTGCTGAATAATGTGTTACTTGCAGCCTTCCATCTTGTTCCTCCTCTCTGAAATCCTGTGTCGTTTGTATCTGTTTGGAAACAGACTGGGATTAAAGCCAACATCATAAAACAAAAGGCTACCCCATTTCCATCCCCCCAGGCTCTGGGCACCATACCCAGCACCACCGGGGTGAACAGCCCTTTTGGCCCACTGCAGAGTGCGGAGACATGCCCACACATCCAGCTGTCCATGTCAAAGTGGACCCCCTGCCCCATGGCATATGATGAGAGGACCATGCTCCCAGCCCAGATTTTTAGCTGATGACACTAATGCCAACTTGGAATATCCTGGCCCCACCCTGCCTCTGCTTTCAGAGCTCGGCTTTTCTAGGGGTAATTTGGATGTGGCTAGTTAAAACAAAAACGAAAATAAAAACAAACAAACAAAAAAGCCACCTCCCTTTAAGAAAAACTGAGCAAGAGCTTTGAGGTGTTTAAACAAGGAAGCTATTTGATGCTGTGCTGAAAAAGAGAATGGGCATGTTTGTTTACGAGGGTTCATTTTCCTGCTAAAAGAAAAGGAGATGGAAAGTACATCATCATTTTGTTCTTTATAGAAAGATATGACAAATTAGTTGAGGGAGAAATTATTTCTCTTGAGAGGGGTGACTAATGCTTTCAACGCTAGGAACCATTTAAAATGATCCAGCAACTGGAGCCGGAGTGAGACGGGTGTCATACTGCTGATGCTGGTACTGGGCTGCCTTTCTTACGTGAGTGCTTGATTTTAAGAAAGTACTAAGCACGTAGCGGGGCTTTAGGTCACCTCTGTTCACCTCGACCTTACCGAAATCACAGGGGACGCACCCAGTTTTGTAAGAACATGATTCTTACTAAAGCTCAAAGGGCAGAGGAAACAGTCCTGATTAAGTGCCGCACCCCTGTCCAAGAAAACTTGCCAACGAACTTAAAGAAAAGTACCATTTCACGTGGCACGGATTTGAACCGCCACCAACAAATCCTCCCTCGTGGGGGAGGATAGAACCCTTGCCCTGGCTCCGTGGGACTCAGGCCATCTCTGGGATCACCAGTCACTCCATTTGCGCATTTCTGAGACACTCAGGCGAGCTAACCTCTGCAGGGGAAGCAATTCTCTCCCCAAACTCCACATGCTCTTGGCCTTTCTCTTAGCAGCGAACCATTCTGGGTCCATCAGGGCTCGTAGAAAGGAAGGAGGTGGCAAAACCAAGTGTTAAAGAACTGGGCTGAGGTAGTGTTCTCAATATTAGCATGGAATTCTCCAGAAGTCCTGGTGTGTGTGTGTATGTGTGTGTGTGAGATGCGAACTGAAACGAAGAGATGGCAAATCGGGATTGGCTGGTCCTCTGTGCCGATTATTCATTTGGCCTAACTAAAACCTCACAAGGGCACTGAAAGTAACTTCTCGGTGCCTTAATGTTTTAACAGAATGAAAGCTGGCAAAGAGGCTCCCTCCCCAATTCATTGCAACAGATCAACTGAAGCTTTTGAGGGTGGGAGAGAACAGAGGTAACTTTTACATATTTTTAATTAGTTCATGCTTTTACTTATTAAAAAATTTTAAAAGATTTTTATTTATTATTTCAGAGAGAGAGTAAGGGAGAAAGTCAGGAAGAGAAACTAGTTCATGCTTGTAATCAGTTCGTCAGCTCTGCACCTCTGCAGGGCTGGGTTGGGAGATTAGCTTGGGTACCGCAGCCCTGGCCTTGTAGAGCTGTATGCGTGATAAAGTGCGACAAACTTCAAGTGCTCGATCGTCCTGAAGAATCTAAATCCCAGAGCTGATGAAAATGTGGAGGGAAAACTAGAGATGAAGGGGGCGGCTTTAAATTTGCGATTTTCTGTCAAACAACTTCCGAGTTAAATGATTAAATTTTATAATGGAAGGTTTAAACATATATAAAGTAAGTATCACAGTTGCCCCTTCACTCAGCTTTAATAGTTATCATCAACACCTGGCCAATCTTAGTTCATCTCAGTCCCCACCGATTTACTTCCTTCCCACGTGGTTTTGAAAGTACCTCTAAGTTAAACTCCTTTAGGGGTGAATTTTATTCTACCAGGACTGGAGATATCCAGAAGCTTCAGAATAGGAAGAAACTTGAAGAGACCAACTATCCTGGTTATTCTGTTTGTCTACCCCTCCCCCTGCGCAGATGGGTTTGCCAGCGCTCTGCCCTGGAGTGGTGCTCCCGAGGGACTGCATCTCTAAGCTCACTTCTCTCCCTTGCAAGTGGTGTTTCCCGTTGGCTTCCAGTTAGTTTCAGACCAGGGGAAGAAACACGAGGAGGTGGGAGGACAGGCAGGTTTCGGCATTTCACAACTCTGTTCCTCCTTCCATGGTTCTGGAGTGGCTGTGTCCCCTCCAGCTCCAGTTTCTACAAGGGAGGACCCCTAACACCCAGAACTTATTTATTAAAAAGTTGTGTATTTATTCTTACATGTTTAAACCTCAGTTACCTTCCAAGTACTCTCCATTCGATGCAATACTATGAAGACACTTTTTCCACTGCTCAGAAACAGTTTTGAACTTGTCAGTATTGGTGCCTTTTAGTGCTTCTGCTGTTTTTAGTTTTGCATCTTCCACATCGGCAAGTATTTTCCTTTGGAGATATTTTTCATTTGGGGAAGCAACAAAAAAAGTTGCGGGGTGGTGGGGGAGGCGGCGGGGAGATTGGGTGATTAGGGAGGGTCATGCAATTTCTGGTCAAAAATTGCTGAACACTCAGTGTGATGTGGGCAGATGTGCTCATAAATCACCCATCATGAAATGGGCAAATGGGTTGAAAGGGTCTCAAAAAAAATTCACTGAAGCTGAATGCACCCTCTTACAACAATGCCAGCCGGTACAGATGGGTTCCTAGAATACTCACCTAGTCGGGGAAGCCTGTACTGGCTCACCCTCCAGAAGGTAATTCCTGTTTCTTCTGGACTTTCCCTCTTCCATGGTTGCAACTTTAGCTTCCTTACTATTGCTTATCTCTGAGTGTATCGCTATCCCTTGACTTTTGACTTCTGAGTTACCTGTAAGAACTCATGGACCTTGAACCTATCTCAGAGTTGGACAGAAACCAAGTACTCAAGACTGTCTTGAGCCCTGGCCAGGTAGCTAAGTGTATTAGGGCATCATCCCTATATGCCAAGGTTATGGATTCAATCTCTGGTCAGGGCACAACATATAGAAGAATCAACTGATGAATGCAGGAATAGGTAGAACAACAAATTGATGTCTCTCTCTCTCAAAATCAATCAGGCAATCAGTAAAAAGATTGTCTTAGATGGACCTGATTCTACTTAAGGAAATACTTGGGCAAATACTTTGTTGCACTTTCAAGAACAAATAAGTTGACATCATCTTTCAAAGTAGTTTCTTCTCATCTTCTCAACCCCTTTCCAGGAAAATGCAGGTAAGTAAAGAAGTCAGGTAGTTCATTGTCATGATACCATGCCCTTTCTTGGACATATTTGCAAGTAACTGACATCAAGGAAGAGAAATGGGGGTGGGGGGAATGGAGCGTTCAAGGAGATAAGAAAATTGTTGCTGTGGAGTGAGATTTCTTTAGGAGTACCTCCTGGTTCAAGTTTCATACACATGCATTTCTTTCTTCAAAAGCTAAATCACAGTCTGCTTAAACGAGTGAAACTACCCAAATGGCCCAGGAGGTGTGTCTCTGATCTTGTATCAGTGGACTTAGATTTTTTATTTAATGGCCATTTATGGCAGCAGAAGTTTTTCTCACTTCAGGTGAGGCTGAGGCAGTCATGAATTCTGGGGTGTACACAGGATGAAAGTAGCGGCTTTATGAAGGAAATGCTAAATGTTCCCTTTGTTCAAGGGTGTCCAAACATGCAATGGAATTTGATTATTGATATGGTGAGGAGCTAGAGGAGAAATAGGACCCATTTTCAGAAAGCTGTCTGTCTCAGATGCCCTGAAGCTGCTTTAAAGCAAAGTCAATATTTAGAGGCATAGAAATCTCAAAGAGGCACTTGGAAATGTTATCACAGTTACCACTGAGAATACTTCAGACTGTTCTTTTGTGTCTCCTTCCTTCCCTCCTCCATTCCCTTTTCGAGGGAACTATCTGGAGAGCCAACCTCTGGATATTGGTTACACACTTTATAAAGTTCAACAAAACACATTTATTGAATTATTACTATATGTTGATCACTGTGGGGCAATAAAGAGACAAATACACCGCAGTTCCTGCTCAGGATATTACAGTCCTGAGGGAGAATGAGACAAATGACCATGTAAGGCAGAGGCAACACTTGACCTAGAGAGTCACCTGCCATGGAGCAGACTGGTCACGCTGCCCTGGGGAGGGGGCTCTGCTTCCTACACATGGAGCAGAGCAGTGACAGGCCATTCAAACAGCCAGCCAGCCAGCACATATTAAGGGAGAAGCAGAGGAGTGTTGACTAAAAGTGCAACAAACTCACAACTCTCTTCACTAGAAACTTTCAGTTAATTAGAAAGTAGCATAGATGCTTATCCCATTCAGATACGTGCTATTCCTCATTCATTCAGCTATAGAACATTTACTGAGGACCTACCCTTTTCTTAGCACCATGATGGATAACAGAGATACAAAGGTGAGTATTTCAAGGAGCATATAGTCTAATGAAGGGATACATTTGTAAATGAATGTCTTAAAATGTCACAGTTGCTCTTATGGAAGTTTATACAACGGCATAGGGGAACATAATGAGGAAGAAGTTAATTCTACTGGGAAGATGTTAAAAAAAAAAAGCCTTCATAAATCATTTCACCTATGACCTGATTCTAGAAATCTGAGTTGGTATTTGCTCAGCAGATGGGGATGACGGTGGAGGGGTAGCTGTGCAGAAAGGGATGAAAGTCCAGGCATCAGAACTACCACCATCTTCATTGATGAGAAAGACCCTCTACTGATGCTTGCAGTGGGTGCTGGGCACCCTGGGGAGAAGATGCTCCAGCCCACCGAGGGTGGTTGTGTCATGGGAAACAGTTTGGTTCTTTTACCTGCAGTTCCAAAATGGGCTAAGGAGGTGGCACCTTCACTGTCCATCCTGCAGCCCGTGAGCTGCCAACCAGAGGAGGTACCGAGGGACCACTCACCTTGTGGCAGGGCAGCTGGTGCAGTGTTCCTGGGTCGGCCCCCGGCACTTGGCACATGACGCCTCACACGTCTGGCAGCGGCCGTGCTTGTCAGTGTATTCTCCTGGGGAACAAAACCAGTTGTTTACTTCACTTCTCCATGGCACTACTGCCTGGGCTGTCAGTCCGAGAGCAGCCAGACATGTCTGCGGCTGCCTGAGAGCGATGGAGACAACACAGAGAGGAGGACCTTGAGTGGCCTTCAGTTGCCAATCTACATCCTGACCTTATAATAATCATGGCTCCTTTCCCAAGGGCCCTGGAAGTTGGAGCCTTGGAAAATAATGAGGTCATAACATCATTTTGGGTCTAGTCAAAATGTGTTACAGAGTTAATAAGTAGAGAGAAGCTAAGGGAGCTTCCTAAAGGACCCCTTCACTGAGCTCTCGCCGACTTTCCTGTGAAAGGCTGAAGGCTTATGGCCCCCAGAGACCCCAGTTATAGCCTTGGTTCAAGTTAAGGAACAAGCTGGACCCGCTTAGATCTTGTCCTGTCACTGGGGAGCTCTGGGATTACTTGTTAAGAAGGGGAGTTGAAGCTTGGCTGACATTTGACAGATGTCAGCCGCATCTCACCCTGAAACAGTAACAATGAAGAAATAACCAAAGAATTCTTCATTTAATTGGAAAACTTATCTTTCCCAAGGAAAAACACACGTGAGGCCTTTCCACAGAAGCAAGTCCAGCCTCACCAACTTCATTATCACTTTGATGAGGGTCTTCTTTTCAAGACCCATCCAGTGATGGGTCTGTACTCATTGAATTCAGCCCTCTATTCACACTATACTCATTCTCTCTTCCCATTGTCTTAACAGAAGTTGACTTAAAAGGAACTCAAGTTTCTTCAGTTGGATCCAAAGAGACACCTTGTATGGTTTAGAAATGGATCATAGCTTGTTCATTAATTCATTCACCCATTGATTGAGTCATTCATTCCACGGATATTTTTGGAACACCTATGTGCCAGGTACTAGGTGAGATTTAGAAACATACATGTTAAAATGGCTCTTCGGTTCTCAGAGTTTTTTGAGAAAAATGATTTGTAAGAAGATACTTATAATCCAATTGCTAGCTAGGAGCCTTCAACTTCCTTGAATAGTCAAAAGTCTAAAACAGAAGAGCAAGGCCATACACTGGACTCTGCTAGACCTAGAGGCAAAGACCATTATTTTGCCTTGCTGATAAAAACTGAAACACAGTGGTTTGGTTCTCCTAACTCTTGCTACCTATCCACCTTAATCTCCATGGTGTATTAGATTTAATTCTAGGGTGGGTTTTTAAACTAAATACGCTTTGTTCGGCTAAATCAAGTGCAACTTAATTAAATGGTTCTGAGAGTTATACCATATATATATACCCAAGATCTCCCTTATAGTTACAGATGATTCATGGCTATGTCAAGCAAGGGTTATTCAGATATTATAGTGGAAAATTTCAATTCTCTTGTGCCTTTTGTTTGTCTCCTTCTTGGCTTCCATCAGCCAGTAGGTATCACTAACATCCTGGCCTCATACTTCCTTGATCTGTTCAACTATCATTGTTTGTGTTGGCACTCACAAAGGTATCATCACCTTAGATATGATCATCACTTGGAATCACCCCATCTCTGATAATTTAGATATCTGCTCCAAACACAACCTTCCTATGCTCCACTATGATGAGCTTATTCCAACTGGTCATCCTTTCATTCATCTTTCTAGTTCCCTCTGGCATTTTTCACTGGAGCTAGCTAAATTGACCATTCTAAGACTCATTCTTTCTCAAAAGGTGACCTCACTACCTCATGTGCTGATAAGATACGATTTTCCTAACATCATTTTTCTTAATGTCAGTATTCTTTTCTATCTTCTCCTTTATTGACTCCTGTCTCTGAGGAAGGTACAGCTCTCCTCCTGGCCACTGTCAACTCTCCCATCTAATGTTGTTAATCTTTTCCTCAGGATATTTCTCCACCAGTATCTCTGTCTCCAATCTTTTCTCCACATCTCTTACCATCCTGTGGTCTACAGATGTTCTCCCTAAACCAAACCTTCCCAAGCACTTTTCTTCTTTGATATGTGACTCTTAAAACATGTTTTTCCCTCCTACTGTTTGGAAACAAAATGGAGAAAACCTCATAACCTTGCTGCTTATGTAAGCAAGTCAGCGTAGGACACAACTGCGCCTCCTTCCAGTTTGCATGCCTCTTAACTTGAGAGCAAATTCTGGCTTTAGAACAGATGAGAATAGAGGGACCTGCCTTAATTTTCATACTTATGTGGTTGTCCAATTAGTTGCATAAACAACGGCCCCAGCCCTAGCAGGCACAGCTTTCCTGCTACACAGCTGAAACCAAAAAAGCCAGATTCCAAGGACATAGTGAAGTTGCTGGGGTTTTTTTTTTGGTTGTTGGAGCAGCAAATTTTTCTCATTTGTCTTTGTTGCACAATGAAATTGAATGTTTATGACAGAAGTGATATACAAAATTTTTAGAGAGAAATCACTTTTAGCACAGATGTCTGGGGCCAATATTTTGTTCTCCATCTCATCTTACAAGCTTGTCCTTCTGGTGTCTTCATACATTATTATTATGTCCAAATTGTCTTTCTTCTGGGATCAAAAATTTTTCATTCCCCCTTTAGTCCTTTCTTCATCTCATCCTACAATAGTTTAAAGGACACCGAAGTAGTGTCTCCAGGGGAGCAATGATGTCTCAAAAGTTGAAGATACAGCTTAAATATTAATGCTTGTAAATGTAAAAATTTACAAGCGGTGGCGTGCTCTGTTGTTCCCCTTCTTGAGAACATGACAGCATGTGTTTGTGCGAACAAGTCTCAGTTACAAATAAACTTTCTGAAATCACCCAGAATTGGTAAACATTTATTATATTATATGCAGCTACTAAACACGGTTGAGAATAACATAATTAAGAGCTTACCTAGTGAGAAGAGCTTCATTTCTCTTCAGAAATGCTATGCTTTCTTTTGTACCTCATCCTACGTCTTTCTTGATTAGAGCCAAAGTATTGTAGAGTGTAAGCACATAAATATGTACACTAAATACATTAATAAACACACAGGCAGATAGATTATCATGTTAGTCTAGAACAACCTTTCTTTCTTTTTTAAAGCAAGAGTGATTGGTAAGGGAATACGGGAGGAACGTTCGAAGAGAAATCAGCCATTTGGTTTTTGATCTGATTAGTTCAGTGAGCAGCCTTGGGGTAGACCTTGTAGCCCTCTTATTTTTGCGGTCACTCGGATGCCAGAAATCAGAGTGCGATTATAAGTACTCGGTTCACTTTTAACTGGTTATACACTAATTAAATAATTAATTTAGTTTTAAAGCATCATTAAACATGAAGTTTTATAGAAGGGGTCCACTTCATATGTCTAATATCTTTGCTTACAAGTCTACACCAGTGATTTTCAACCTTTTTTTCATTTGATGGCACACATAAAGTAATTACTAAGATTCTGCAGCACACCAAAATCTGTATATTGTTTTGTTGGAAAATAGGTATAATTTTGATTTACTCACATTGTACAGCTATTGTCACTTTTTATTTGACCATCTAAGGGAAAAGAGGTCAATGCCACATAGTCAGGTGTTGCATACATACACACCCGTTAAAAAATCACTGGTCTGCACAATTATTCAGCCTTACAAAGGAAGGACATCCTGGCACATACAACAGTATGGATGAAACTGGAAGACATGATGCTAAGTGAAGTAAACCGGCCACAAAAGGACAAATACGGCATGAGTCCATTTACATCTAGGTACCTAGAGTAGTCAAATTCAGTGGGACAGACTATACAGTGGTGGTTGCCGGGGGCTGGAGAGGAGGGAAAAATGGGGAGATATTGCTTAATGGTGCAAAGTCTCAGCTGGGGAGGATGAAAAAGCTCTGGAAGTGGATGGTGGCAATAGTTGCACTGCGCTGTGAGTATAGTCAATGCCATGGAACTGTATGGCAAAAATTGTAAATTTTATGAATATTTTAGGACAATTTGAAAAAGTGTACATAAGCTTGTGTCTTTCTGCTCCAAACTTACTTCTAACCAAAAAAAAATCTCAGAATTTTCTACGCTTGGGGATGGGTCCAAAGAGCACTCACCGTGTTGGGGAGCCAGTCTGTTGCACCTAGGCGTGGGGGTGTGAAAACAGAAATGAGTGGACAAAGGAATAAGGCTCGTGCTTGTGGACACATCTGCAGACGGAGCGCTGCCTGGTTTTCCCATCAGGATCTACAAAGGCAGAGCGCACATCTCTCGGCTGCTAGCGGGGAGAGCTCTGCTTCCACGCACCGGAGGTGCTGGGGCCACGACTTTCGCTTTTCTATCTCATCTTCTCAGCAACTCCCCCTTCTCCTCCTCCACAGGATTTCCCGATTGCCAAGACTTATCATTCTTAGTCTCATTGCTTTTCCATTCTTAAGTTCCGAGGTGGGGGTGTCCACCTGTGTGCTTTGTGCAGGAGCCCCCAGAATCCTACTCTGGCCCCACCCTGCCTTGAGTTGGCACTCCATCAATAAAGGATGGATTGAAGGAATTGTGGGTCCAACACACTTGTGAAGTTTTAGCTTACTTTAGTCTGCACATTGCACAAAGAGCAAGGAGTAATAGGGAAGCCAAAGAGCTTATATGCATGACTCATGGACGTGAACTAACGGGGCATTGCTGGAGGGAATGGGGTACCGGGTGGAGGGGGATAAAGGGGGGGAAATTGGGACAACTGTAATAGCAAAATAAATAAAATATATTTAAAAAATTTACAACAAAAAGAGTTAATCTTTTTCATTTCCACTGTTATTTGGGGCCTGACCTCAATCAAGCTACCAAAAAAAAAAAAAAAAAGAAGTTTCTGAAGTGAAGCCTTGGCCAGTACACCGCCATGCAGTGACGCAGCCATCATTGACACCTACCTACCATGTTACAAACGCTGTTCTAGGCCAGTGCTTAACTTAAACAACAGCCCCTTTTATAAATGAGAAACTGAGGCTCAGAGACATGAAAAATCTTGCATAATTCATTCAACTCGGCAAGAGAGAGAGTTGGGCTATGACTCGAGTATGTCTGAGTCCATGGTCTTTCTGCAGTATTTCCCTGGTACAGACTCATTTCCCCTTTGGTGTTGCAAGTAGCTTTGTTATTTATAAAAAGACAGAACTGAGCACAAGCCTTGTCTAAACCACTTGGTGAGGTAGGGGTACCAAAGGGGAATTCACTGTGAAGACAAATGAACTTGAAGCAGGCTTACTGCACAAAAAGATTTACTCAGTGATTGAATATATCCTCCAGATTTATATCTTCTCTGATAAAATGGCCACCATTGATTAAAAGGCAGTTATGTTTATCAGCTTGAGATTTTACAAGCTGTTTGTTCTGTCCACTAGCTTAGAAGCTCGTAAGAGGAACCCAAGAATATTTTTTTAATGAATAAAATCATTGGTTGGAGCTCTGCATAGGGCCCTTCTGTTTAAGTGTTGTCTGAAAACAAACCAGCTCTTCAGAAATACCTTACAACCAGAATCATAGTAACCTCTTCCTAGCCCCCCAATTTATATGAAAATGTAGCGTAGATGGATTGGTTCTTGCATATCTTGTCCTCAGTTAAGAGAATTTTGCATTGTCTCTATCAATGCAAAATGTTAGTCAATCGAAGTCCTAGCTTGAGGATGCTAAAATTAAAAAGGCGCTGAACAGCTGGTTGCAAGATCAGACACTAGGGGAGATACCAGGCATGAGTGTGATTATTATCTACAATGAAACAAATTTACAACGCTTATCATCAAGTCTGTGGGTGAGGAAATCATGAAAACTTTCCAGTAAGCAGGGGACGTAGGTGGAAATGCATTCATTGCCGGAGGTGTGTAAGGTATCTTGCCATCTCTTTATTTAGTAGGCTGTCTGCTATTACTGAAAGCGAGCCTCACATTTCTACAAGGCCTCCAGTGCACTCAGTCTCTCTACTTTTTAGGAGCAGAATTTTATCCCCAGTGTTCCCACTATTTGTACCTGCGGAGGGACTACTGTCCTAGGGGAAATTGTCCAGTAGCTAACGCATCCACAGTGAGGGGATATGTGGGACACAGTCCATGCTGACAGAAGGAAGTGAGCAGAATTTGAGACAGTGACTTGTGTACTGTCACAGGTTTTGGAAACCATCACTGACAACCTGAGGCAGGTTACACTTTGGAGGCATGTACTGAGAAAGTGAACAGCTTGAAAGGACAGATTGTGATCGAACTTCCCTGTAAACCCACGAGTGAGCATAGCACTATCAAGTACTAAAGGTGGGGTCATTTCCTTTCACACTGGAGGTGATGATGGCAGTTGAAACTCAGGATTGTAGCCCACTGAGCCACAATCCTGGCACTTTTGAGCTAAACAAGAGTCTTTGAGTGTGGATAGGTTACAGCCCAAAGTTCTTCCCAAGTAGCTTTAAATGATCAAAATATTCCCTGTGATGGTGTCAGTCCTGAAACATAAGCACAAGGATGAGTCTTACCCACTTTCAGATCTTTGGTGCCCCAGAGCCTCCCCAACTGCTTTATAACCTGCTCTTGAACCCTTCAAGGTACCACTGTTCTCACTTCCCTCGTTCCAGTGTTGCCAGGGAGGGAACTTCACTGTTCCTCTAACTACCCTCCTCTTCCTCTGGATCAACACACCAAAGTGGTGACCTTACCTTTCCTCCTCACACTCTCTCCTCAAGCCCTGCCTGCTGGCACTAAAATATTGTAGCCTAATTGCTTAAACAAGCAGAACAGAAACAGAATCCTAGATACGTATATCTTTCAGAGGGTTATCATTGAGAGGGGGGAGGGGGAGAAAGGGAGAAAAGGTGCAGGGGTTAAGTATAATTGGTAGTTACAGAATAGACAAGGGGATAATAATGTTAAATGTTAAAAAATGGAAACGCCAAGTAACTTACATGCATGGCCCATGGATGTGAACTAAGGGGGCATGGCCAGAGTGAATGGGGGTACCAGGTGGAGGGGGCAAATGGGGAAAATTGGGACAACTATAATAGCATAATCAATACAATATATTTTTTTTTAAAAAAGAGAGAAAAAGCCCTGGCTGGTGGCTCAGTGGGTAGGTAGGCCCTGGCCTGCGAACCCAAAGATCGCTGGTTCGATTCCCAGTTAGGACACATAAGCCAGCTCTCTAGCCAGGTCCTTAGCTGGAGGCAGGTGAAAGGCAACCATACATTGATGTCTCTCTCCCTTCTTCCTCCCTCCCTGCCCTTCTCCCTAGAAATGGTGAATAAAATCTTAAAACTAAATAAGTATGTTAATTAATTTAAAGAGAGAGAGAGAAAAGAGATGCTCCTGGGAAGAGAAAGAAGTTGCATTCTGAGGCCCGAGGCTGCATCTGCACTGTAGCTGGTAATGGCCAATGTGGTCTTCCATGGGGTCAGCATTATTTTTAACACTGCCTGCCCAGGCGTGGCAGCTGCTGCTTCTAAGTGTTCTGCATGGGGCAGGCACCCCGAATGCCTTAGTCCTTCAGTGACTGGGAAAGCACCTGATTAGTCAGGCTCCCTTAGGTTTTACTAGAATCGTGAGCAAGTTGCGCTTTCTAAAAAGCCTGCGTGTGGAATAAAGAAGGGCCCACGTTTGCCCTGTGCCTGCGGAGGGCCTGCATAGTAGGAAGCGCCGTGTTGGGTAAATGCACACGTTTTGGAGTCGTCTCCACCTGGGCTTGAGTTTGGCTTCCTTCTCCAGCTGTTTGACATACATTAAATCACATATTTCCCTCATGCTCCTCTTCTGTGTATTGTGGATAATACTCTCATTCTCACAGAATGTGGCTGGGGTCAAATGAGAAAACAGGCCTAGAACTTTGAATATGTCACCTCCAATAATAATGTGGCTTAGGGGTTTCATCTCCATTTGACCAAATAAGGTATTTATTTTATTTTATTGTGCTTGTGCTACATTCATCCCATTTTCCCCCACTGTTCTCCCCTGTCCCATCTTCCCCATCCCCCTCCCACAGTCAGTCCCAGGTGTCCATGTCCGTGGGGTCAGCCATACTAGTTCCTTGACTAAACTCTTCCCCTTCTACTCCCTTTCTCCCCCTCCTCCCTGCCCTCTGCACACTTTAGTCTGTTTCTTGTATTCCCGGTGTCTGGTTCTGTTTTGCTTGTTTGTTAGTTTTGTTCATTAGTCCCCTGTATTGGGTGAGATGATATGGTATTTGTCTTTCACCGCCTGGCTTATTTCGCTAAGCATGATACTCTCTGGTTCCATCCATGCTGTCACAAAAGGTAGGAGTTCTTTCTGCTGTAAGTATTCCATTGCAAATAAGGAATTTAAGCATTGAAATGGTAACTCTGAACATCATTTGAACCCGGATTTGACTGGATTCCAAATCATGCCTTTTCTACCACCCCTGAGGCAACTTGCAGAGTAATGTATTGGCCGCATATATTAGTAACAACAGAGGCACCTGAAATGAATGACCTGGAGACTGAGAACACGATTCAGCTGCCAGGTGCAGCCCAAGCAAGTTCATCTTTATAATTGGCAGCCCCCCAGAGCCAGCCTCGCTGCACCAGAGCGGAGGCAGCTCGCTTTGCTCTTCACCGTGGAGAATTTCAGAGCCCTGGCGGTGCGCTCCCCAGGCTGCGGAGGTAAAAGTCTGTTGGAAGTAGGTGACCCTCCCCGCCAAAAAAGAGAAACAGATGAGTCCCTGTAAGAAGGGACACACAAGGTTTCTTCCCAACAGAGTTTTTCTGAGAAGGTTTAGCTCATCAGAGTCTTGGCCCTACTGAAGTGCGTACTACGCTTGGACTCGCTGCTCCTCCTCCAGGTGAGTGGCCGGGAGGGACTTTGCTTCCTTGCTTGGGACAAATTGCACAGGTTTTTCTTGCTCTCAGTGATGGTTGAGCACGCGAACAGATGAAATGAAAATGAGGGCAGTGTCGTCTGTTGTGAATGGGTGTATGTTCTATATGGGGAGGGGTGGTAGTGTTGTGAGGCAAGAGGCCTTAGAACCCTGGTATGTCAGAGAGAGAAAGAGTCTTGGGTGTTTCCCTGCCTACCAGCCTCCTTTCATGCGATTGGCATGGTATCAGAGCTTTACACTCTGTCCAGAGCATGGAATGCGGGACTTGAACCTCATCTGGCACTGCCCTAGAGAGAATGCCACTCTTCGCCTCACCCTGTAAGGGTGCCTCTCACTTGGCACCATGTTTAGATGAGCATGAGCTGCCCTCCCCCCGCTCAGAAGAGAGGCAGGGCACAGGTGAAGTGCACTGATCTGCAAGCAGACATCCTAGGTATGGATCCCCAGGCTGCCTCGTGCTCTCTAAGAACCTGCACAAATTATAAAGCCTCTGTGAGCTGTAGTCAAGACATCTGGGAAATGGAAATGCTCACAGCTCTGTCCCAAAATTGTTAGAAGGATTAAATTAGTTGACATGTAAAATGTGCTTTGTAAGATACTAGCAGCCATTAAGTGCTTAATAGACGTTAGCTGTAGCTCCTTCAGTGGGCACGAGCAGGCCCCTCGGATAAACAGCACGAGAGAGAAGAGACCTACAGAGGCACTCAAACCTCACCTAGCTTCTTCTTGTTTGGGTGGCTTTGCAAATTTATTTTGCCCCCAAAGTTCTAGGCTCCCTTTTATTTTCCTGCCTATTATCAGATAATGTCCTTTTTCTATTGAGGTTGGTTTAGAAATGATGATAAGTTCAAATAAAATATCTGGAAAAGATTTCCTTTCTCCATTATTGTTCAGGGACCTCTGAGAAGAACAGAGTCCAATTTTATCAACCATTTTATTAACTTTCAACAACTCAACAGGCAGGCCCTCTGTGATTCCACCGGAGTGCTGTCATTTCTGGTCAGGAAAGTGGCAATGGTCTGCCCTTTCACCCTCCACTGTAAATCCACTGTTCTAGAATTATTAACTTGCTAAAAAAGTACGGGCATCCCAAAGCAATATTTGACAGAAAGGCAGGTCAGCTATTCCTTTATTGCCCACTATTATTCCTCCTGTGGCCTTATGGAGACATCTGTTAGGAAAAATATAAAATTGTGACTTAAACTGGTCTTTACTGAGCTCTTGATAAACTGGTCAGGAATTGGTTATGAATTAATTTGTGTGACCTTGATATAAACCCAAGGAATGTCTCTTAGACATTAATAATTTCATGAGACAATTCTGGCTCCATCAAAACATTCCAGAATGATATGACTCATGGTGCTCTTGTCTTACTTAATGTACCTTAATGTCTCACTATCTCCTTAAAGTGCCCTCCTGCATCCCTGCCAGTGGTTCAGCAGTGAACTTGCAGCCTCTGCATCCTTCCATCTCTCGGAGCTGAGAACTCCCCAACCTGGTCATGCAGAGAAGGGCCTTGTACAACACCTGCATTCACCAGAGACAAAAATAGCTCTAGAAAGTCCATAAGAGCCTCAAGAACAATTCAGTTCCTTTGGCTGGAAGGTTGGCAAGTTAGTATTTGAGTTCAAAGTCTTCTCCTTTGGGTCCGACTTCCATTTTCCATAGCTAAGCTCACTCCAAGCAGGCCCGTGGCATCTCCCCAGGGGGCCACGGTGCCTTCCTGCATTCAGTTACATGGATGTTCTGGTTGATGGTGGGGGTTGGGGACTCTTCAGCTTCATTTCTAGGGAACACGGAACCAAGGCAACCAGTCTTGACTTCATTTTAGGGGTCCTGGGCTCTCAGCCCAACCACGGCTTAGGTCTGCAGCCACCAGGCTGCAAGGTGCGGCTCAGCACCCAGCACTGGGCTGCCTGCTGCTTCCTGGAAACTCGGTTCCATGATCCCCACAAGCAGAGTGGCTGAGTCAGGCTCTCCTTCCCTTCCCACACTCTCTCCAGCGGCTGTCTGACCTGCTTTGACTCCTTTTTGCTTCCAAGGCTGCTTTTGATACTCAACCACATTTTACATGGCATGATGTGTGGGTGTGTGGGGGTGGGGGGAATCCTCCCGGAGAGGGCCGATTCCCCTCTCTGCTGTTCCTAGTTGGCTAACCCAGGCAGGGACAGTTCTTTTGCTTATGCAGTCATCTCATGTAATTGGGGTGGTAATTTTCTCAAGCTGAGTTTGTAAGAAGCCATCATTTTCTATGGGATAAAAGCAGGTGCTTACTACAACAGCACAAGTGATTGGCGTGTGGCACTGCCCTAAGGAGCAGAGGCAGGAGAATCGATGGCGTCACAAGTCCAGGTGTGGGTCGAACATAGGGAACCTCTTCTGGAAAAGGTGGGGCTTTCACACTTCATGCTCAGAGCCAGCTTACAGAGATGGGTGCTGCCCTGATTTTAAACATGAGCAAACTGCGGCACAGGACATGGAAGTCACCTAAGGTTACTGACTTAATGAGAATAAGAATAGCTAACACTTAGTGATGACCACATGCTAGGAATTTACCTGTTTTATTTGTATTAACTCCCTCAGCCAATAATAACCCCGTGGCAGAAGGATGGTTCTGGGAAAAGCTGTTCTCTGTCTTCCTTTTTCTGTTGAGAAAGTTGAGGCAATGAGCTACTAAGTGGCCTGTTAAAGCCACCTAGCTTGTGGCAGAGCTGGGACTTAAAAGAGGCCAGGCTCCACAATTTTGTTCTTCAAGCCAGGTTTTACCGCACTCCTTTTCCCAAAAAGGTGGGCTTATCCCAGGCCCAGGTAATGTTAAGTGCCATGGGCCCCTTCCACAGTGAAATTCAGATAATTAGTGGGTTGCCTGTGCATATATGATGTGTGAGAATAAGGGGATAAGGTGAAATTATATAATCCTAGACACCTCAGTCATGCAACCTGTAACTGTTGCTTGCCTACCATTTTCTGGGTGTGTGAGAGCAAGTTCAGTGTCTAAGCTTCATGAGAGAATCAGCTCACATAAAATACAAAGAACATAAACCAATGTAGAATCAGGTGTTCAAAATGTGATGATTGTACAGTACAGCTGATTGTACCCCTCCGTGAGGGCAGGTCTACTTTTGGGGTCCCCATAGACTTACTGCATGATGAGAAGATTGTTCCTAGACTTGTTGCGTGGTTTGAGGAAGTAGTTCATTAAAACGGTTGTACTATAATAAGATTGACTTAGGCTTGGAAAAAGAGTATATGGCAAGGTGGACAAGGGGAGAAGTGGAGAATAGTATTTCAGGAGCGGGGAGCAAAGAAAGCAAAGGTTTTGAGGCTGATGTCTCTGTGTCTGAAGTAAATAATTGGGTTGACTGAAGTAGAAACCCAATTTGGGGGAAATGAAAAGGGAGTTTGTACAGAAGATGCAGATAAGTCATGAAACATCAGACAATGTATCAAATGGCTGTGGTTGGCCAAAGGGGGCCATGGAAGATTTAGGAAGAAAGTCAACAGTGGGACCAACTTGGGTGGAAAGTCACCCTGATCACAGGAGACTGGATGAATGGGAAGGGATGGTCAGGAAGCCAGCTAGGAGATGGCCTCAGTGAGCCCAGAGAGAGGGAATGGAGCTGCTGCAACCAAAGTGGTGAAGACAGAGTGGCTCCCGGAAGTCTCGGGATCTCACGAGCAGACGGGTCTTAGATCCTATCTTCTCCAACTGTCCCCTCCCCTCCCAGGGATTGGGCATCATTGTGCTTTTCTAGTCCTGTGACTGCCCAGTGTTTGAATGAAAACAGAAAGGGACGGAGGACTCATTTCTTCCTGTTACGTTTTCTTTCTTTCTTTCTTTTTTTTTTTGTTGGGGGAAACTCTGATTATGAGAAATGTCTTTGTAGAAAGCCAAAATTGGCCTCCTAGTAAATTTCATACATTGGTTATTTCAAAAAAGAAGAAGAAGAAAAAAAAGAAACAGCTGCTCTGAGAAAAGAACATGTTATTTATAGGAATCATGAAAAGAGAAGGCCTGAGAGTCCAAGGCTCAGTCATGGGTGGCTGTGAGCAAGTCATGTTAACTCTGAGTCTTAGTCACTTCTATGACAATGGGGACGGGATGTGTCCTCCCTACTTCTCTTTTCTATTTGGAGGGTCAAATATACCTGTGAGCATGCTTTGTAAATTTCAAAATGCCTCATAAACAAAATGTTATTAATGCTCCACAGGAGGGAATATAACACAGTACCAGAGAAAGATGGATCCAAATTCCAACTTTGCTTTTTTCTAGCTATGTAATTTGGGGCTACTTCTCTAGCCCTCATTTCTTTCTTTTTTCTTTAAGATTTTATTCATTATTTTTAGAGAGAAGGGCAGGGAGGAAGGAAGAAAGGGAGAGAAGCATCAACATATGGTTGCCTTTCACCTGCCTCCAGCTGGGGACCTGGCTGGAGACCTGGCTTGCAACCTGGTTATGTGCCGTGACTGGGAATCAAACCAGCAACCCTTGGGCTCGCTGGCCAGTGCCAATCCACTGAGCCACACCAGCCAGGGCTTCTAGTCTTCATTTCTACAGCTGCAAGATGGGATAAAAAAAATCGTACCTCAAAAGAGCTGTAACTAAATTTGATAAAATACTTGTACTTATGAGCACTTTGCACAGGGTCTGCCTGGCATACAATTAATATGAATGGATACAATTATTATTGATAAATAACGACTTTCTGCACACAGGAGATGAGGGGAGAAAGAGTCGTCAAATCCTTGGACTTGAACTTGAATGAGTAAAGAAATGATGGCTTGAGAATGTGAGGGAAGTGGGTTGGGGTGATCTGGCAGATGCTTTGAAGCTGTGTGACTCCTGGCGTAGCGCTGCATGTTTATATACATGCCACAGGCAGTATTTTGACAGTGGCTGTTTTGGGCGGCCTGCTCAACATCAAGCGGCTGTGTTCTTTCTCCGACTTGCATGTACCAAGAGTTGATGGAGTGAAATAGAGTGTAGGCATTCACAGCCCATTCTGTCTAGAGCCGTGCCATAAACAACCGGAAGCTCAGTGCATTGTTACCAGAAAATGTCATGTTTAGATGCCAAGATGGCGAAGGATGTGTCATCACCTGCGCATTCCTGTGGAATGGGCATCCTGTTCTTGGCTGGGATGACTGTTGCAAAAAAGTCCTGCATCTGTATACACCCACATGGGAAACCCATCCAGAGTGAAGGTAAATAGTTACAAAGTGCTCTTATCACAGTGGTTTCAGTTGCTTACATGACCATTCTTAAAGATGCTTTATGCCTGGCTGGTAGCAAAGTGACTAAGGCGCCAGCCTGCAAACCCAAAAGTTGCTGGTTATTCCCTAGGCAGAGCACATATTCAGGTTGCAAGCCTGGTTTCCAGCCAGGTCCATGGCTGGAGGCAGGTGAAAGGCAACCATACACTGATGTCTCTCTCCCTCTCTGCCTCTCTCCCTACCCTTCTCTCTAAAAATAATGAATAAAATCTTAAAAAAAAAAAAAAAAGCTTTGCTGTTAGTTACCAGGTCTTAGGTAAAAGGTGGACCAGCATAAGCAGGTTAAAGGCACATGCAGTGGAGACAGCGCTGTGACAGTTGCAGTGAGGAGTGTCGTACCAACTAGGCAGACTACCTGATAAGGTGCGAGCATCAGTTTGATGCCTTTCATGTTCAGATTCTTTAGTTGACTCTGAAACCACCACCTAAGAGATCCCCTTTTTAGAATTGAAGAAGTTGGCAATGAGAGTTTAGTTTGCCCCAAATCACACAATTTACCTTGTCTTCCTTTATGTCCAACTATGTATGCCAAGGGAGAAGAAATTATTTAGGGAAGAGGTAGAAATAAAAGACAAATACCTAGAGATGATGGAAACCATGCCACCTCTAAGTTGACAAAAACTTTATACTAGAGGGATGTGGACAGTAGCATTGAACTAATTCATCACACATGATAATACTTCTAGTTATTTATCCTGGAATTACTTGTTTCTTTGCCTTCTATAAAGTGGTGATTCCTAAATAGCTCTTCCTAGTCCAGATCTCTCTCATAAATTCAAAAATCCTATATCCACTGTCCACTAGACTGTCCATCTGGATACTTTACAGGCATCGGCAGTTCAACACGCCCAACAATACTTAATCTTATCCCAGTACTGACAGTCCTTCTGCACTGCCTGTCTAGGTTCGTGCCGCCACTGTGCAGTCAGGAGAGCCAGCACAGAAACTCTTCCTGTATTCCGTCCCTCCTCACATCTAATCCCTCACAATTCCTGTCAGTTCTGTCTCCTGAACATCTCTTAGCGCTGTCTCCTCATCCCCCTCCATAACACCACCACATGGCTTCTAGCCCAGTCTTGCCCATCCCTTGTGTTAAGTTTATCTTTTTAACTGGTCCCCTGGGCTCCTTCTATGCCCTGCCCATGACCAGAATGGCATTTCTCAAACTCAGATTTTATACTATTGTCTTACTTAAAGTATTCCAATATTGTTCCCTTAAGACAGAATAAAGCTCCAAGGAACAACTTGTAAGAGCTGTTAAAATTTGGCCCTTGTTGCTGTATCTAGCCTCCTCCCCCGCTGCCTTCCCTGTGAATGGTAGCAAGCTCTTGGGGACCCCTGCACACATCCCACGGCCACGTCAAAGGGACTAGCGGATTTGGGAACTGACTCCAGGAGTTTTCCTCAACCAGTGATGGGGATTTGGTGTATGAAGACCACAGCTCCACTGCCTCTCCAGCGAGAACTCTGATCCTGTGTTCTAGATAATTTCCCAGTTTCCCCACAGCATTGAGCACAGATCACCCTCTGTGGTAGCCAGAGGGATAACAGAACCTTTACTGGCTGACTGCTTTCTTCTCTCGCTTTCCCACTCCACTGTCAGCACTCTCATCTCCTAAATAAACCTCTTGATCTTGAGTCTTTGTCTCAAGGTTGGCTCCTGCGAGGACCAACTAACGACCTCCCTGTGCTCTGGTCCCCTGGAGACTTCCCTCAGGTCTGTCATGCGTTCTCTCACATAGAATATCCCTTTGCTTTGTGCTTAGTTCCTTTTCTCTTCTCCCAGAAAACGTGTACTCATTATTTACAATTCAAATTTGCCACCTCTATGAAGCTTTTTTTTTCTGAACCTTTCCTACCACACCGTTATGTGCTGAATGGATATTTTTCTGTGCTCCACAGTGCTTTGTATCTATTTTTAATTTATCCTATGTATCAGCTGGTATTTCTGCCTACACGTGCCTCTTTCACAGGACTAGCACATCTTTGAGGTCAGGAATAATTTCCTTTGACCTGGACCAATAGTTGTCATGTGATAAAGTAGTCAAAACACTTCGGTTAATAAGCTAGACTGACTTGTTTGGAGTTAGGGATGCAAAAACAAACAAAAAGTCACTTGATAACTGCAAGCTCTGTGGAAATGTATTAATTCAGCCAACATATAATTATTGACAACATACTAGATGGCAGGCATGCAATATTCCAGCCATGAGGAATACATAGCTCTTCCCTGGTGAATCTTACATTATAGCACAGGAAGTAGGGGGCAAGCCCCGCATACAATAGACTAGTACATTTTCTATACTAATCTGATACTGTGAGAAGCTGATACTGTGAAAGAGAAAAACAAAGAGGGCAAGCAGATGGGGAGTTGCAGGTGAGGGGTAGTGATGAGAACGCAGATTGCAAGCAGAAAGGAGCGGGACCCAGGAACCACAGCAGCAGAAAGCAAGGAGAGGATGTGTACCATACATAGGCTGCAATTGCTCTGAGAGACACTTGGCAAGGGTAATTCCCAGATGCAGTACAGTCATTTTGCTTGCAGGAGACTAGACCTTTGTGCTTCAGGGGACACCAGTCCTCTTCTATCTAGGTCTGTAATATCCTAAGTTAAAAATTGACTGCCGTCCTGGACATGTGGTCCCCAGGCAGATTGCCTGCTGTGCATCCATTTTTTAATGCAAAATGTCTTTCCAGCCCGGATACGCACTGCGAGTTGACTGAAGTGCAAGGAGAGGGTGGTATCAGTTGACAAAAGCGTATTAGAGAGGGGTGCTGTGTTTCAGGGGGTAGAGCAGACCAGGAACTACACAGCCATTCTCAGCTAAAGTCACAGCACCATTACCATCAACTCGCTTTTCAACAAAACCATCCAGTTTGGACAAAAGATCGCAGGAGCAATCAGTGATTGAGCTCTACTGAATGTACTAATAATACAGCAAATTTACTTTCTGAGCATTCTCATAAAAAAGCCAGAAATAGGGAATTAAGTGAGTTGTACAAAAAATACCAGAATATTTTTAGGAGTGAATGACTTAAATATGAGATTGACAGCGAGTCTTAAGCGAGCTGATGGCTCACTATAATGGGAAGCTCTAAAAATAAAATTCTGAAAATATAAATCACAAAGGGGCTCTGGCTGAGGAAGAAAAGGCAGAGGCCAGTAGCACTTCACAGAGAACTGCCGAGAGTTGAAGTATCTGTCAGGAGGCCTGGGCTTTCAGGATCTCCTGCTAGGAGCCTCATTACTGTGGGGGTACAGGGATGGGATAGTGAAGAAAGCAGCTCAAACTTGTGGCTCCTGGGACCACAGGATACAGTCCAGCTCTTTTACCTGGCACAAGGAGCAGTTCAAAATCAGACCCCAGTCTGCACCGTTAGTTCCTCTCTCATGTCCCGCCCCCTGCCCTGCACCAACTTCCTTTCCAGCACCTTCCTTCAGCTCAGCCCTTTCACTCCTGCCCGCTGCCCCCCCCCCCCCCCCCCCCCCCCCCCCCCCCCCCCCCCCCCCCCCCCCCCCCCCCCCCCCCCCCCCCCCCCCCCGGGCTGATGTAGCCCTATAGACCATTTGCAGAGCACTTCCTCTCCAAGTACTTTTCAGAGCACATGTTGACGCATCAGGGAATTTTCTCCCTAGCATTTATTTGTCCCTCATCCAGTATAAAACACATATAGGTGTGATTCCTCACTATATTACATCCCCTGTGCCTAGCACAATACTTGACACAATGTTCAGTCAAAGGTGAGTAAATGAAGAGAGTTAATGACTGAATATAAAGTAAACACAAGGGTAGCTGGAAGCATTTAACAATCCAATGAACATTTCTTTTGAGATTTATAGTGTACCACACAGCAACATCCTCATGAGGGTATATTATTTCTATTTAACTGAGAGAAAAAAGTAAAAAAAATAGGTAGCTCCAAGGGTTAGAACACTCCATGCAGATGTGGTAGGCTGAGTCAGGACTCCCAGAGACACCTGGGTCCTTGTCCCTGGAATCTGAGTATTGCATTGTAGGGCCAAAGGGTCTTTGTCAACATGACTAAAGTAGTTTTGAGATAGGGAGATTATCCTGCATTATATGGGCCCACATATCCTTGTAAGAGAGAGGGTAAGATTTTACTATAAGAAGTGATCTAAAGACATCAGCAAAGAGAGATTTAAAAATGCTACTGCTAGCCCTGGCTGGTGGCACAGTGGATAAAGCACTGGCCTGCAAACCCAAAGGTCACTGGTTCCATTCCTAGCCAAGGCACATAACCAGGTTGCAAGCCAGGTCTCCAGCCAGGTCTGCGGCTGGAGGCAGGTGAAAGGCAACCATATATTGACACCTCTCTCCCTTCCCCTCTCTCTGGAGGAAGGGGCTGCAGCAAAGGAGTTAGCACTTCGCATGCAGTAGCAGTGACTATGGTGCTGAACACTGGAAGATCAGCAGGCACATCCTTTCCTAGATGCTCTGGGAGTGTGGACCTAGCAGCACCTTAATTTCTATCCAGAAAGACCCCTTACCTACTTCTGACCACCAGAACTGCAAGATCATAAAGTCATACATGTATGTGTGTGTGTGTGTGTGTGTATATATATATATATGTGTGTGTGTGTGCGTGTGTGTACATATATATACACACACGCACACACACACAAAGATTTTATTCATTAGTTTTAGAGAGAAGGGCAGGGAGGGAGGAAGAAAGGGAGAGAAACATCAGTGTATGGTTGCCTTTCATCTGCCTCCCGCTACAGACCTGGCTTGCAACCTGGTTATGTGCCCTGGCTGGGGAATTGAACCAGTGACCCTTGGGTTTGTAGGCCAGCACCAATTTACTGAGCCATACCAGCCGGGATTACATATTGTTTTAAGCTACCACATGTAGTCATCTGTTACAGCAGCCAAAGGAAACTAATACACCAAGATTCCAAATGCAATTCAGAAGAGTCAGAAACTGTTCATTAAGTCGTTAACTCTATTCATTTACTTACCTTTTACTGAACACTGTGTCAAGAATTGTGCTAGGCACAGGGCATGTAATATAGTGAGAAATCGCACCTATGTGGGTTTTATACTAGAATAGAGACAAATAAATGCTGCGGAGAAAATTCCCTGGCGTGTCAACACTTTGAAAGAGTAGAAACTCTAGAGCGGGGGTGCAAGGCAGGAGCCTGTTTGAAGGAGCTCTCTAAGTGACTGTGAGGCCGGGGCATTTGAGAGCCTCCACTTTATGTTGTTCTTCTTGGAGTCCTTTGGAAGGACGATCACCCTTTTGGCCCAGGCTCATGATGCTTGCTATTTTGAGTTGCCACTTAGCACGAGCAGTAGCAGGTGGCCAATGTGCACAGGCATTCCAGATTTGACATCTTGAATTGTGGTTGTGGCATACGGCCTTTTGTAGGAGAGAGGGGGCGGAACCAGCACAAGGTAAGCGGTTCTGCTGACTCTGACTGTGTGGAGTGTGGGTTTAATATGGAACACTTAGTAAGATAGGGAAAAACATCCTCTCTATTCTGTTTTGAAGTTGTCTGATAATTGGCCTAAGGCAACAAAAGGAGACTAATGTTTCAGTTGACATCATTATTTTCATTTTTTCAAGCTTCTGCCTCAATCTGAAATTTTCAGGGATTTTCGGTGCTATGTATGATCCCGTGTTCTTGGAGTTTACGAGGCTGAGAGAATGAACCACTAGGATCAGAAACCCAGAGGACGCATGTCACAGGCCTCTGGCCTGGTGGCGAACAAGGACGTATGCAGAGCCTTCAGGAGGGTTTGCATGCTTTATTGCAAGCAGCAGGCTAATGATCACACGGCTGGGCAGGTTCGAGTGTTGGTGACCATGCTCGGTTGGCCCACCCTTATCACAGCTGCACTTAGGTTAACGGCTGCAGAGAGTCCGGGCACTAATGCACCCACTCTCCTGCTTCCGCACGGCCCAGCCGCTAGGGAGTGTCAGCTAGAACATGCATGGTTTCTGCTCTCTCCCACACAGTGGTGTGCGCCCTAGCTTACAGCAAGGGTATTCTTATATATACTTTGGAACAAAGGAAGCTCTATACCCATTAGAACAAAGAGGCTGATACCCCAAAGTGACATCAGTTGCTAAATTGGTTACTTTTGGAGCTCAGTGTTCTGGGGCTCTGGGCTTTGGGCTAAGATTAACCTCAAGGCTATTTTCCCGGCTGACTAAGCAGGAAGGTCCAGCCATGCATAGACCGAGAAATTTCTCGGGCCTGACAGGGACAGTGGACAGTAGAGTCTAATCTAGTACCGGAATAGAATCAAACTAAGGTGTATATATTTGGTGGGGAAAATCTCAAGATAAAAATATTCCTAAGCAATAGATCTAAAGAAATAATAGGGATTGCGTTGTGGGAATGTGGAAAGACTGTTTTTCAGTTTCTGGTTTTATATTATTCTTAAGACTTGTGTAGTTTGAAATAACACCCTTGCCAAACCAACCCCTGCCTGCTCCTCCTGGTCTTGCTCAGCTGCTTCCAATGTAGTTTGCAACATGCAGGCAAAAGTTATATCAACTCAACAGTTATGCAGCCTGTGACATGAATTTTTTAAAAAGATTTCATCTATTTTTTTAGGGGGGCAGCAGGGAGAAAGAAAGGGAGACAGATATCAATGCATGCGAGAAAAATTGATCGGTTGCCTCTCACACAGCTCTGGCTGGGGACCTGGCCTGCAACCTAGGCATGCGCCCTGACCAGAAATCGAACCTGTGACTTTTCAGTTCACAGACTGGCACTTAACCCACTGAGCAACACCAGCCAGGGCAACATGAACTTTTTGATCTTATGTAACTCAATCCTCGCCCTGCCTCACCTCAGGCATGAGTCAAACCAACCTGTGCCTTATTTGTTCTATATCTACAGTTGTGACAGTCTTTCCTCTTTCTTTTTCTTTTTTCTCCTTCCTTCCTTCCTTCCTTCCTTCCTTCCTTCCTTCCTTCCTTCCAAAAACCTATTGAACAAATAGGATGTGCCAGTAATTGCGCTAAGTATGGGGGATACAATGCATTTCCTGCCCTCACGGAGCTTACAGTCTGGAATGGGAGACAGACATCAGTCGGTCACAAAAGCAACTGTGAAACGGATCGCGACAGTGCTGAGGGAGGAATGAACCAGGTGTGGAGGGTGGGATGGGGGTGGGGTGGGGCGTACAGTGCTTGCAAGGTTCCACCTGAGAGGCAGCATGGCCAGTGGGAGGGACGGAAAGGAGGCCAGACTGGACAGAGTGAAACAGAAGAAGTTGGTGGTGGGAGTGGGGGAGGGAGTTTACAGAACTCTCAGAGTCTTGCAGGACCTGAAGTGTCCTTTACCCCAAAAGCAACAGGTTTCAGCAGGAAAGTGCTGGCAGGGACTGGAGAGGATGCAGGTGAATGGTTTGCAAATTGCTTTTGGGGGTGGTGATGGTGGGTAACCTAGTGTGGTGGTGGTGGGGATGGAGGGAAGAGGACAAACTACATTTTCAAGAGGCAAATTAACGAAACTTGGTGATAGATTAGATATAGGGCAAGAGGGGAGGATAAAGGATGAAACCAAAGTTTCTGGCTTAGAGAAAATAATAACCAACATACAGGCACTGAGTTTTTCAATTATCTTAAGTCATCCCTAGAAAAGAGGTGTGATTATCATCGCCCTTATTTAACAAATGGGGAAGCAGAGGCACAGAGAGATTGAGCATAATTCCTGCGATAACATGGCTGGTAAGTGACTGAACCAGCATTTGAATTCAGGCAGCCTCCCTCCGGATTCTGTGATTGTTCAATTCTATAGAGATGGATAGACACTTATTTAGCACAATATCTTAGGTTCAACCCAGTCTTCACTCCACTGGATAAATGGGCCAGGCAGTAGGGGATGTACCTCGTGGCTAGAGGGCTTGGAAGCTGGTATGTGGAAGGAAGAGGAACAGTTGGGCCAGCAGTGCTGTCGGAGGGCCCTGAGCTGGAAGACCTCACTAATCACATGACCTCGAGAGAACAATGGACCACCCTTAATCCTCTGATTTCTCACCTTGAAATGGGGACAGCCATACTCCATTGCTAAGTAGTGAACATAGAAGGTGCTAGTGCAGTACCTGACCAAAGTAGCTCATTAGTTAAGTGAATGATAAATTTGAATCTGCAGTAAGAAAAATAAAGTAGGCTCACATTTACCATTTTGCCAAATGGTAATCTAATCATGCCGCTCGTTTAAGAGAACAGGCAGCCCTGGCTGATGGCACAGTGGATAAGGCGCCAGCCTGCAAGCCCAAAGGTTGCTGGTTCGATTCCCCAGCCAGGGCACATAACCAAGTCTCTAGCTAGGTCCGTAGCTGGAGGCAGGTGAAAGGCAACCATACATTGAAGTCTCTCTCCCTTTCTGACTTTCTCCCTTTCCTTTTTTCTAAAAATAATAAATAAAATCTTTAAAAAAAACAGACATAGAAAATGGTCACTAGGACAGAAGTGAAGTCCTTCATCTCAGTAGGCACAAATGGTACTGGGGCTGAGTTTAATAGTGAGCTGGCTGGATTGTTAAAGCAGATGGAACAGACTTGGTTGACTAATAAACTGCTGAGAGCCGGTACTGGGAACCTGTTAACAATCCCCAATTCACACCTTGAGCCAGATACCCCATCTCTCAGGCTCATGGGCTGGGCAGGAGAGGTCGAAAAGCTCCAGCTGCCTGTTAGTTCTTTCTTTGGGCTAAGGTGTTGCAGTGAACTTGCCTCACCCAGCTCTGCTGGGTGAGTGGAGGAGGGCTGGTTCCCAGCCGCTTCATCCCTCAGGGAGCACCGCCCTGGAAGGGCGTGCAGTTTGCAGTAGCGACTCACAAGTCACGGGCTCTTCGGACTCTGACGTGCTCACAGGTCATGCTAGGGTCTTGCAGAAGTGCATTTCTGATGAAGTCTGGTCTGATTGTACTAGTTTTCTTTATTAATTTTAAATCTTTTTGAGGTCTAATTGACATAACGTTAGTTTCAAGTATACAACGTAATGTTCGATATGTGTATATATTGCAAAATGATCAATTAAGTCTAGTTGACATCTGTCACATACGTAGTAACCAAATTCCTTTTTCTGGCAATAGAACATTTAAGATCTTAGAACTTTCAAATAGGCAATATAGTATTATTACCTATAGTCACTGTTCTGTATATTACATCCCCCTGACTCATTTATTTTATAGCTGGACATTTGTACCTGTTGACCCCATTCATCCATTTCACTCATCCCCTCCTGACAATCGCCAACCTGTACTCTGTAACCACAAGTTTAGTTTTTGTTTGTTTTGTTTCTACCATATAAGTGAGAACATATATACGGTATTTATGGTTTTCTGTCTGACTGATTTTATATAATACAACCACTCTTATTCAAGATCCACACCTATTGGCAAGTGGCAAGATTTTCTCCTTTTTAATGGCTGAATAATATTTCATTGTGTATATTTACAACATTTCTTGTATTTATTCATCCATCAGTGGGCACATAGGTTGTTTCTATAATGCAATGAACATGGGAGTGCATACATCATTTTAAGGTAGTGATTTCGTTTCTTTCATGTGTGTAAAAGTGGGATTGCTGGATCAGATCACATGGTAGTTCCATTTTTTAGGTTTTGAGGAAACTTCGTACTGTTTCCATAGTGGCTGCACCAGTCTGCATTCCCACCAACTGTGTCCCTTTTTTCCACATCCTCCCCAGCACATATCTTATGTCTTTCTGATAGTAACCTTTCTAACAGGTGTGCAGTGATATCTCATGTGGAGGTAATTTGCATCTTCCTGATAGTGATAATGAGCACTGTTTTATATACCTGTTTGTATGTATATCTTCTTTGAAAAAAATGTCTTTTAGAATCTTCTGCCTATTTTTAAATTGGATTGTATGGGGTTTTTTTTTTTTGGTTGTTGAATTGTATCAGTTCTTTAATATTTTAGATACTGATTGTAATTTGCAAATATTTTCTCCTATTAAGTATGTTACCTTTTCATTTGTTGATGGTTTCCTTCGCTGTGCAGAAACTTTTTAATGTAGTCTGCTTGTTTATTTTTGCTTGTATTGCTTTTGCTTTGTGTCAGATTAAAAAAACAATGTCAAGTTTATGACCTGTGTTTTCTTCCACAAGCTTTATCTTTTTATAAATTTTTAGAAAAATTTCCAGTTGTTGACATACAATACTATATTAGTTTTAGGTGTACAACATAATGATTAAACATTTATATAACTTATGAAATGATCACCCTGAAAAGTCCAGTACCCTCCTGACACCATAAATAGTTCCAGTATCATTGACCATCTTCCCTGTGCTGTACTTGACATTCCCATGACTGCTTCTATAACTGGCAATTTGTGCATTTTAAACCCTTTTCCTTTTTTACCCATACCCCCAACACACTCCCTTCATCTGGATATGTTCTATTTTTTCTGGTATCTATGAGTTTGTTTCTGTTTTGTTTACTTTGTTTAGGTTTTGTGTGTAAGTTAAATCATATGGTATTTATCTTTCTCTGACCTATTTTACATAATATAATGCCTTCTAGATTCATCCATGTTGTTGTAAATGGCAAAATTTCATTTTTTTATTATGGTCACATAATATTCCATAGTACTTTTCTTTATCTATACATTTATCAATGAACATGGGTTGCTTCCATATCTTGGCAGCTGTAAATAAGGCTTCAATGGACATAAGGATGCATATATCTTTTTAAATTAGTGTTTCATGGTGTTTTTTTGATAAATACCCAGAGGTGTAATTGCTGGGTGATATTGCTAGTTCTAGTTGGAATTTTTTAAGGAGCCTCCATACTATTTTCTATCATGGCTGGATCAATTTCCAATCCTACGTTGCAACAGTCACATTTGTTTGTTGATCTATTGATGATAGCCTTTTTGACAATATGAGGTGATATCTCATTCTGGTTTTAATTTGCATTTCTATTGGCCACCTGTATGTCCTTTTTGGAGAAATGTTAATACAGGTCCTCTTCCCATTTTTTAATTGGAATGGGTTTTGTTGCTGTTTTGGTGTTGTTTTATGAGTTCTTTATATAGTATTTTGAATATTAACCTCATATAGGGTAAAAGGATAAATCATAGGAGAATATCTTTTTCCAGTCAGTAGGAGTCCTTTTTTTTTTTTTTTTTTTGATGGTTTCCTTCACTGTGCAAAAACTCAGTTTGATATATAGTCCCATTTGTTTGTATTTACTTTAATTTTCCTTGCCTGAGGAGATATGTTCAAATTTACTAAGAGTGATGTCAGAGTAATCACAGTAAGAGTGATACCTATGTTTTCTTCTAGGAGTTTATGGTTTCAGGTCTTTAATCTGTTTTGAGTTTGTTCTTGTATATGGTGTAAGAAAGTGATCCTGTTTCATCCTTTTGCATGTATCTGCTCAGTTTTCCCAACAGTATATATGGAAGAGACCCCATTTTATGTTCTTGCCTCCTTTGTCATAGGTTACTTAACCATATAGGTGTGGGTTTATTTCTGGGCTCTCTATTCTGTTCCATTAATCTGTGTATCTGTTTTTATGCAAATATCATGCTGTTTTGATTACTATAGACTTGTAGTATAGTTTGATATCAGGTAGTGTGAATGCTTCCAGCTTTGTTCTTTCTTAATATTTTTTTGGATTTCGGTCTTTGGTGGTTTCATATAAAAATTAGGATTTCTTGTTTTAGTTCTACATAAAGTGCGTTGGAATTTTGATAGGGATTGCTTTGAATCTGGAGGTTGCTTTAGGTTGTGTGCACATTTTTACAAGGTTAATTCCTATCCATGAGCATGGTATATCTTTTCACTTACTTGTATCTTCCTCAGTTTCTTTCTTCAGAGCCCTATAGTTTCCCAGGTATGGGTCTTTCACCTACTTGGTTAAATTTATTCCTAGGTATTTTACTCTTTTTGATTGTAAATGAGATTGTTTTATTAATTTCTCTAATAGTTATTGGTGTATAAAGGAAGCAATCAATATCTGAATATTCTTTATCACACTACTTTACTGAATTCATTTATTCTAATAGCTTTCCAATTTGGCTGCTTTCCAATTTTATTTCTGATGCTGTGGCTAGGACTTCCAGTACTATGTTCATTAAAGGTGGTGCTGACAGTGGACCTTGTCTTGTTCTTAATCTTAAAAGCTATCAGTTTTTCACCATTAAAGATGATGTTAGCTGTGGGTTTGTCATATATGGCCTTTGTTATGTTGAGGTATGTATCCTCTATTCCCACTTTGCTGAGAGTTTTTGTTAGAAATCAATGCTAGATTTTGTCAAATGTTTTTGCTGTATCTGTTGGTCATATGATTTTCATCCTTCATTTTGTTTATGTGGTATATCACACCAATTGATTTATGGATCTTGAACCAACCTTGCACCTGAATGAATTCCGCATTATGATGTACAATTTAAAAAATGTATTGTTGAATTCAGTTAGCTAACATTTTGTTGAGGATTTTTGGGTTTATGCTCATCAGAGATACTGACTTACAGTTTTCTGTTTTTGGTAATATCTTTGGTTCTGGTATCAGGGTAGTGTTGGCCTCATAAAGTGAGCTTGGGAGCCTTCCCTCATCGATTTTTGGAATAGTTTGAGAAGGATAGGTATTAATTATTTTTTGAACGTTTGATAAAATTTATTGCTGAAGCCATCTAATCCAGGACTTTTGTTTTCTTGGGGAGTGTATTTATTTTTTTATTAAGTAGATTTGTAAGTAGTTACTGGTCTGTTCAGATTCTTTGTTTCTTCTTGATTCAGTCGTGGAAGATTGTCTATTTCTAGGGATTGATCCATTTCCTCCAGATTCTCCAATTTGTTGGCGTTGTTTAGTATTTCCCAATAATCTTTTGTATTTTTGTGGTATTGGTTGTCACTTCTGTTTGATGAGTGTTACTAAAGTATTTCTATGTTTTGTAGACTTTATGTCATTTAGAAATAAAAGGCCCTGGCTGGTAGCACAGTGGTTAAGGCGCCAGCCTGTGAACCCAAAGGTCGCAGGTTCGATTCCCCAGCCAGGGCACATAACCAGGTTGCAAGCCAGGTCTCCAGTCAGGTCTGTGGCTGGAGGCAGGTGAAACGCAACCATACATTGATGTCCCTCTCCCTCTCTGCCTCTCTCCCTTTCCCTCTTTCTAAAAATAATGAAATAAAATCTTAAAAAGAAATAAAGATTGATCTCATCTTTAATATTTTCTTCTTTCTGTTCACTTTGGTATTTTTTGGGGGGGTTCTTTTTCTGGCTACTAGTATAAAGTTAGATCATTTATTTGAGATTTTTCTTGTTTCTTGAGGTAGGCCTATGTCTTGCTGTAAATATCTCTAAGTGCTGCTTTAGTGGTGTTGCATAGATTTTGAGTCGTTGTGTTTTCATTTTCATTTGTCTCAAGGTATCCCATGACTTCTTTTTTGATGTTGTCAACTCATTCACTCATTCGTTAGTAGCATGTTTTGTGACTAATACGTGGTCTATCTGGAAAATGTTCCATGTGTCCTTAAAAGAATGTCTGTTTTGCTGCTTTTAGGTGAAATGTCTGGCGCCTCCTTATAGCAGCTGCTGGTAGGGGCTACAAAATGATCTGTGTTAACTGCTGCCCGTGCTGGGATTTGAGGCACTTGGGAGGGTCCACACTGTGAGCTGAGGCTGGCTGCCTTTTGCGCCAGGCTTGGGGCCCTTTGGTGGGCAACACACGTGAGCCGAGGCTAGTTGCCCCTTGTGCCAGGTGTGATTGCTTAGTTGAAGCTACATTCCAGCCCAGGACTGGCTGCCCCTGAGGCCAGACCTGGGGCCACCTGATGGAAGTTACAAATAAGGTTGAGACTGGTTGCTGCCTGTGCTGGACTTGGGGCCGCTTAGCAAGAGCGACAAGGCATATGCTGATGCTGGCCGCTGCTTGCGTGGGGACAGTCTGCGGCACGAACCAAGGCAGGAAGCTTGTGTGGAAGAGATGCTGGAAGAGGCTTCAGTTTGGTGAGTGAGGTGGGTGTCTCAGGGAACCCCTCTGGCACAGCAAATGGTATAAACCAGATAATGGCAAGCACAGACTTGGCGCCTGGCTGGGTGAAAGGACGTTCAGCAAAGGAACATTGGCACCTGCCAGGGCTCCTGGTCCTGGAGCCGCAGCCCACACAGCCCTCGTCCTGAAGTTAGTCAATCTAGTTCTTCCTTGTATGGCCTCTGGCATGTTTTGAGCTACTGCCCAGCCCTGGAGCTTACAGTGAGCCAGTGTTTAGCAAATGGGTCTGTGTGCTGGCCTTTACGGGCAGCATGTGTCAGTCTCCGGCAGCCTTTGTCTTTCTCAGATGCAATCTCAGCTGGTTTTCACAGCCAGGTGTTACAGGGACTCCTCTTCCTGTCATTGGCTCCTTAGCTGGGGAGATTCTATGGGGCAGGGAACTTTTACTCCTCAGGGAGGGCCTCCACAGCTGAGATTTCTCTCCCAATTCTTAATTGCCACACTGTGTGTATGGATCCTGCCTGTTTCATGTCTCTGCCCCTCCTACTCATCTCAAAGTGGCTTATTCTTGATATCCTTATGGAAATTCTGTTCAGCTAGTCTTCAGGTGGTTCCCAATATAGTTGTATAATTTCATTGTAATTTTGGGGTGATTCTGGGAGGAGGTAAGCATCTTGTTAGGCAGGTCAGAGTCTTTTTTTTTTTTTTTTTTTTTTTTAAGATCCTATTTATTATTTTTAGAGAGGGAAAAGGAGAGCAGGAAAAAGACATCAATGTATGGTTGCCTTTCACCTGCCCCCAGCTACGTGCCTGACTAGAGACCTGGCTTGCAACCTGGTTATGTGCCCTGGCTGGGAATCGAACCAGCAACCTTTGGGTTCATAAGCCGGCACCATTGCACTGAGCCACCAGCCAAGGCTTCTTCAAATGTTTTCTCCCTCTTTCTGTCTCTTTTCTCTGGGACCTCTATAATTCTAATGTTGGTCTGCTTGATGAATGTCTTACAAGTCTCATAAGCTATCCTTTTTTCCCCTTCCCTTCCTTTCCCTTCCCTTCCCTCCATTCCCTCTTTTTCTTTGGTGCTGCAATTGGGCGAATGCCATTGCCCTATATTTGAGTTTACTGACCCTTTCTTCTGCTCCATCTAGTCTGCTGTTGAACGTCCCCTATTGTATTTTTCAGTGCAGTTACGATATTCGTCTGTGATTTCTGTTTGGTACTCTCTTGTATTTTCTGCCTCTTTGTTAAAGTTCTCATTATTCATCCATTCTGTTCCTGAGATCAGTTATCATATTTATGACCATTATTTTGAATTCTTTATCAGGTAAATCACTTATTTTCATTCAATTAAGAACTTTTTAATGAGGTTTTATCCTGTTCTTTCACATGGAACATAATTTCTACGTTTGCTTTCCTTGACTGTGTGTTGGTTTCTAAGCATATGGTAAAACAGCTACCTCTCCCAGTCTTAAAGGAATGGCCTTGTGTAGGGGATGGACCTTATAATTCAGCCCTGCACTACTTCTTGGTTGTTTCTCAAGCCTCCGTGATTATTCAAGCAGCCTATTTTATTTTTAGTGGTTCTAGTAGTTTAGGGTGTGCCAAGAGCTGTTAGTGTCTCAAAAGGGGAGAATTCAGGTCAGCACCTAGTTTCAGGCTGAAGTGAAGCCTGACTTAAAAGACTAGCCTGACAGTTAAAAGCTTAGGCAGCACTTTTAAAACATGCAGATAGAGGGGTGGGTAAAGTAGGTTTTCAAATGTGAGTACACTAATTTTATTCTTGAATTTATTGTTATTATTTATTCTTGCATTATGTATTTTTCCACCTGAAAAACCATAAACCTACCTTTGCCCATCCCTGTATATGAAGTCTTACGGGACTGCAAGCATATTTCCTCATGTGATCCTGAGATATTCCCTAGGTGGTACTCACAGAAATCAGGGCTTCAACACATGTGCAGGTGCTTCTCCCAGAGATCAGTAGCCTGGAGTGTGGCAGAGGGAGAGTGCAGAAACGGCATCCAGCAGGCTCCGTCCAGGTGGGCATCTAGGTGTGCATCTCAGGCTGAAGCTCTAAGCAAACACACCCACTTCTTTCACAGAAAGAACAGGGGTGCGTATCAGTCTCTTCTCCGCATAGGTACCTCGGGGATGGTAGCCAAACAAGAACTGTGTCTCTTTGCTGGGAGTCTCTTGGACCGAGGAACATCAGCCCTGCTGGCCATCAGAGCTAGGTGATCAAGGGGCCCCCTGTGGGCCACAGCCACAAAGAGAGCACAAGACCTGTGTAAAAGCTTTCCCCTGGGAGCTAATGGGATCCTGGAGTGTGGCAAGAGGACACCATGAATGTAGCGCCTGCCCTCCAGGGTTTCTGGAGATGACAGTGGGCCCTCATAGACATGAGCAGAAGCCTGCCCCTTAGGCAGGAGTTATGAAGATATGCTATTAGGTACTAGGTTTCTGTTGCTGCTACAGTTTCCATGAACTTTTTGGCTTAACAGAAACACCTATTTATTATCTTACAGTTCTGCAGGCCAGAAGTTGGGGCACTGTGTGGCTCAGCTGCTTCTCTTTGGGATCAAGGTGTTGCAGGCTGCGTTCTTCCTGGGGGCTCTGGGAATAAATCTGCTCCAAGTTCATTCAGGTTGATGGCAGAATTCAGGACCAAATTCCCTGCTTCTTGCTATCTGTTGGCTGGGGCAGTGTTCTGTTTCTAGAAGCTGCATGCATTTGTTGGCTCATGGCCCTCTTCCTGTGTCTTCAAAGCCAGCACATGTGGGTTAAATCTTTCTCACTTCTTCAATGTCTCTCATCCCCTCCTCTGCCTCAGGCCCTTTGTGCCTCCTTCCGCTGCATCTGGCTGACTGATTCTACCTTGGGCCTACATGGGTACTTCAGGATAGTCTCCTTATTTTAAAGTTAGTTGGTAATAAACTTTAATTCCATCTGCCAAGTCCCTTCATAGCAGCAAATAAGCCATGGATGGGAATCTTACGGGTTCACTTTAGAACTCTGCTGCCACAGCTTCCAACTCCCAGCTCTGTTGCACTTTCAGTGGTGGCGTCTTAAAGCGTTAGGGTATCTGAGTTTGTGCCGAAGGTCTTTCTGTGTGTTTTAGGGCCAGTGGTAGAATCTCTGTGAAATCCTATGGGATAATGTTTTTACATTGAATAGAAAGGCTGGACGGGTCACAGTGATGAAGCCAAGGACGGGAAACTGAGGTATAGCCAGCTGTAGAGAGGGCTGTACTGAAGTTATGTTGGTTCAGGATTAGAACTTAGTTGTCCCAATGTCTGGCCAGGGCTGTTTATTCCCTGTCGTTTACTTAATTATTCATGCAGTTTGACCAACTTATCTGTTGGTCAGAGTTATCAGGAGCCTATCCTATAAGAGACATTTAGCTACATTCATGAATTATAAGACATTTATAGACTTTGCCCCCATGGGGCAAACTTTGTAGTGAGAATCACATGTCAAACATATATTCCTATGATTAACTAGATATTTGTAATGTAATTAGTATGAAAGTAAGGTAGAGGCTTCCATGGAAGCTTATAATGAGAAGATCTAACTGCGAAGGATCTGGAAATGAAAAAGTGACATTTAAACTGAGGCCTGGATAATAATTGAGTGTTACCCCAGTGTAGATGATTAGGAATGGGGTAACATGAAAGGAGGGCAAATGACATGTGGGGAAGTTCTAAGGTACAAAGCAGACTGGATAAATCCGGGAAAGTCAGTGTGGCTGGGAAATGTGAAGGGAGGGAGAAAATGGTGTGAGATGGATTTGAGAGGTGGGATGGGTCGGAATAACAAAGACTTGATGGACGTCGAAAGGAATTTAGTATCTTAAGTGAAATGGGAGGCCATGGGAGGGTTTAAACAGTGGGGTTTTGTGTGAGCTTTGGGTTTTAGAAACAATGCTTTGGCTGCTGTGTAGAATAGATTGGAGGGAGAAGGTAAGGGCTGGTGGAGTGTGGGCACAAGGTGTACATTCAGTGAGGCCAGTTAGGAGGTGTTGCAACAGCACAGGCAAGAAGTAGTTTGACTCAAGATTGTGAGAACTAGGATAAGGGCAGTAAAGGTGAAGGACAAAATGGATCCAAGACATATTTTGAAGGTAAAATTGTCTTGATTTGCTGTTGGATCAGATGTGGGAGTGAGAGAGAAGATGGGCAGGATGACTTCTGCTTTCTGTCATATTTGTGGTTCTTCTCATGACACAAGTCAATTAAAAATCACATTCCTATACATCAGAAAAAGCCTTACATTTTGATACTTTAGCTTTTACTATAGTGTAACAGTTATGATTCAGGTGGCAAGAAAATCCTGTTTACTATCACTTGGAAAGAATTTATGTTTTGCCAGACTTGTCAAAGAAGCTCACAGAATTTATATTATGTGATGTCTCCAGCATTGTAATGTTTCTCCATTCTATTCCTTCCTCATTTCATCTGCGGCTGCAGAATGCAAATGGTGGCTTCCCGGACAAAGAAAAATTAGCAGGAAAGGAGGCATCACCTCCTCATTTCTGAACAGCCACCGCCTCGTTTCTTTTAGATCCACTCTGATTTCCTTTGCCCTCATGGCCCGTTGGTTGCTACTAATTCTCATGATAATATTGTTCTTCCTTCGTAGCTCGGTCAAAAAAGCACTGTGTGGCCATGGTCTGCAGCCCTGGGTGGATGCTGCTCTATTCACAGTGACAGTGTGCATCTGGACCAGCTAAAGTACATACAGTAGTCCTGTGGAGGATTGGTTCCAGGGCCCCCTTGCTGATACCAAAATTGGTGGATGCTGAAGTCCCTTACACAGAACGACATAGTATTTGCATGTCACCTGTGCACATTCTCCCATATACTTTAATAAATCATCTCTCTGGGTTACTTAAAATACCAAATACAGTGTAAATGCCATGTAAATAGTTGCTGTACTATATTGTTTAGGGAATAATGACAAAAAACAAAACTGTACATGTTCAGTACAGACAACCATCATAGGCCTAACTACATAGTACATGTCAGCAACAACATAACTATTTAAGAATATCTGAAATCCCCAGTTGGTTGGCTCTGTGGATGCACTCTATGGCTCTGGAGGCCAGCTCTAATCCTGGTGCCAGCTCCAAGGTCATGGCCTAAAATCTGTTTGACAGACATCTTCCTGGCCCTTTTTTGCATTTCTTTCAGGAGACTGATAATCAGATTGGGTTTAAGTTCATCCCAGATCTTCCATTTACTACTGGGATGCCTTAGACATTTACCTCATCTGCTTCCCCATTTGTAGAAAGAGGATAAAATGAGGTTATTGGGATTATAGAATGAAATAACCCATATGAAGCATTTAGCTTAGTGCTCAGCACATAGGAAGTACTCCATAGTGGGAGTTGTTATGTATTTTCATTAAGGACAGGAGGTGCTAGCACATCACTATTTTTTTTTTTTTCCTTTTGCTCTTCTTCTGACAGTTGAGAGGATTTTCTCTTAGAAGATTCTGAGTAGGCCCTTATTTCCCAAGTCTAAGCCTTGCCAAATGTGTTGCTCTGGTGACGAACATCATAGTGAAGAGAAGCTGTGAGCTCCTCTGATAGCTGAGCTCTGCTTAGCTGTCATTGAATTTAGCTGGCTCAGTGTAGCCATCATGTCCCCTGGGGACTGAAGCAAGTATGACCTCTTCAGCATTCTGTCTAAATGAATGCTGCTTGATATGTTGGTAGGAGGCCATGAGTGGACCTGGTGCTAGGGTCCTTGAGTAAGTCAGTGATACTTTCTGAAAAGAGAGTTGATGATGCTGGTTACGAGGAGGTGGAGGGTGGGCAGCAGCCCATCCAAAGACCCTTACAGGTTGACCTAAGTAGTCTTGCCCTCTCTTCCCTCCAGCTGCTCACCCTTCCCACTCCCAGCCTTCTCAGTTCATAAGCCCTTTGATAGTCTTATGTGGGCTTTATCTTTGGAGATTCCTTCTTCAATATCCTTTCCTTCTTTGGCTTACACACTCATGCTTATCTTTCAAGACTCAGGTCAAATGTTACTTCTCTCAAGACTTTTTATTCATTCATTCATTCTACAAATATTTATTAGCAGGGCACTATACTACACATGTAACAGAAGCTGTGAACATGATGGACAGAGCCCCGTCTCTCATGGTGCTGATGTTGTAGAGGGAGAGACTGACAATAAACATTGAATGTCATGCTGTGATGAGTGCTATGAAAAGACCAAGAAAGGTGGGCAGGTATGGAGTGAGTGGTAGAGGGAGATGTTTTGCAGGGAAATGATTTTTGATTCAAGACTTGTAGGCTGAAAGAAAACCAGCTATGTGAAGAGCAGGGGTCTTGATGCACAAGAAGTTATTTGTGTTTGAAGAACAAAAAGAAAGCTGGTAGGACTAGACCCAAAGAGCAAGGGAGAAAGGGGCATTGAGAAGAGATCAGAAGATCTCAGTTAAGGAGTTCAGATTTTATTCTGTGTGATGAGGCAGAGGTAAAATCTGATCTTGTAATTGTAATAGCACTCTGCTACCCACTTGGGGCATGGATGAGGGAGGAGAGAAAAAAGAGAAAAGAGGGTAAGCAGGGAAGATAAACAGGCAGCACTGCTAGAAGACTCCTGCAGTAGTCCAGGATGGAGTCCACTGTCAAGTGGGTAGACTATTTAAAAGGTGGAGATGTGGTTAATGGGACCTTGCTAATGGGGGTGAGAAAAGAATAACCTTATGTTTTGGATTTGAGCAACTGGGTGGATGAATTGTAATGACATTTACTATGATGTTGGACATTTAGTGGAAATGTTTATAGGCCTGGGGAGCGCTGAAGTCAATTCTGGACATGTTACTTTTGAAATGCCTGTTAGACTTCTGAAGGAAAATAAATGTCAAGGAGCTCTGCGAATCTACAGATGGGATACTTGAGGAAAGAGATCAGGAATATGTAAAAATATAATCCCCCAAACCCCAGCATGATTAGTGAATTTCTCCCTCCTTTGCAGGGTCATATTATGGTCCCAACAGAACCTAGTTCTCATACCTCTGTAGGTCCTACGTCACATCAAACATTAAAATTCACCTTCATTCTACCTTAAATTTAATAGTATGTGATTCCTTAAGAGTAGGAATTGACTAGTTTGATATAATGCATTTTGCAAATATTTAAAATATCATTTGCCGTCTGTTCGTTTTAGTGGCAACTCATTTTGTCTGAAGCTATTTTTGGTCGCCCTTGGGAAGCGTGTAGCACAAGGGCATGGGCCTTTAGCAGTTAATTGGTAAAGTGAGCTCTTCCCCTGGACTCACAATGTTTTTGCCCCCTTTAAGGTACTTAAGTAAGTAGCTTTATGCTATGGTCATGTATTTTTGTGTGTCCCCATTAGACTGTAAGTTTGCAGAGGGCAAGAATCCCTCAGAGCTTGGTATATGACAGAGGCTCAATGTTTATTTATGGAAGCATTAATGTGAGCTCAGGAGAAAACACCAAGTTCAGGGATACAGTGTGCTTTTGCTCGACACTAGGGAAAAACATTTACCCCCAACCTTGTGACATATGTAATGTAGACTCGTTTTTTCTCTGGCACTCTTAAGAAGGGAGGCAGTGTTGTGCAGAAGGTTGAGCTATGGGCTTGAATCCCAGCAGCCCCCCAGATTAGCTGGGGATCTTGCATCAGAAAGTTCATCTCTATAGGTTTTTATGTGGGCTAAATGAAATAAAGCCATTTTAGTAAAACTCTGTCAGCCTTAAAACATGGTAATTTAAAAATATATTTCCTCAAATGCCAAAAGGTGTTACCATTCAGGCCTTAGGGAATGTTTCTGGAAATTTCTAGGAAGTGAGGATGCAAAATATCTTTTGTTGCCTGACACCTGGCTCTATAAAAAGCAACAGCTACCCCCAAACAGAGAAAAGACCTGGTAGGAAAATCCTTCGGTCACAAAATAGTCATGTCCTTCCAGGTCCCTTACAGGTAGAGAAGGAAGGAGCTGCTGGCATTCCCAGTCCCTCCTGGCCCTCTGAGACTTGGTGATGCTGCACAACTGCATCCTTCTTGCTCAGGAATTCTCTGGGCTGGGTTTCAACTCCTCATGAAGAAGAGGCATGATATATGGATTACAGCCCCATTTCTAGGTGCCAGGCAGCTCTAATGAGCCACAGTGAAATCAAGTCCACCTTGGCTGTGCTCTGCCAAATTTGTCAATGGCTCCAAAGTATTCTGCTACAACTTCAGATTTTATGGGCTTGCAACAAAAATAATATTTGGAAATGGATGTCAACCAGGGAGGAGAAGCAGGTTTATACTTTCTGTCACTGACACAGAGAGAGTTTGCAGCCAGGGCCAAGCTGCCTCTGGCCTTTGGATGCTCTCTGTTTTGTAGTAAAGGATGAAAGGAGGGAGTGTTGAACTGGCCAGGCCAGTTTCAAGTTGCCTCCAATTTTCTTCCCAGTTTTCTTCCTATTTGTCAAGCTGCTATATCTGCCCTTGACCTTTGTATGAAGCTGAATGGTAATATGAAAGCAGTAAGAATGTATGCCTACTTTTGTCTTAGCTGTATGATATTCTTTTTCACATGAGGGGGATATTAAATATTTCCATGTTTAGATGCACGTAAATGTTAATCATTTGAGAAATTTTAATTTGGTAGCTACTACAATAGTCACTTCCCTTTTTCTATTAAACACTTAGTATTCAAGTTCCTCAAAAATGAAGGGTTAGGCCTGGCTGTTGTGGCTCAGTGGGTTGAGTGACATTCCACTCTGGTTCGATTCCCGGTTGGGGCCCATGCAATGGGCCCCCTGATGTTTCTCTTTCAGTCTCCTTCCCTTCCCCTCTAAAAAATAAATTAAAATATTTTTTTAAAAATGAAGGGTTAACTGTTGAGTAGAAAATATGTCTGATAGAAATCAGCAGTATGATTTAAGATCCTGATGGGGGGGTGGAACATGAGAACATCTTGATGCATCCATAGATGATAGTGATTAATATAATGCAAGGTCTTCATGGGTGTGGGAGTTGAGGTGGGCAGGCACACTATTTTCCTTCTGTGACGTGTGAAAATGGAGATTATTCTTGACGAACCCTTTACATGTTGACCCACTGTCCTTTGTAGCCAGCGTTAAAAACGTTAAAACAACTCACTTGTTTCCCTGAAAATCTCTTATGCAGTAAGTTTGCTGGTAATGTTCTTTCTTGCATGCCTCCCCTAACCCTTAGCCATTCTCCAAGGCCCGGTTCTATTTCCATATGCTCTGGAAAACTCACCCTGACAGTCAGTTCAAAGGAATTTCTACTTCTCAGAAGTTGGTAACTTAGTGTTCCACTCATTTGAGGTTTATAATTCACTACTTTCCATTAACTTCATTACTGTTAAATTTTATTTATATTATTTTGCGTCTGGCTATGGAACCACAATCTTTTTCAAGTCCATATGCCTCAGCTTTCTAATTTATAAACGGTAATATATGCACCTCTGCTCTAGAGCTTTTGTGAGAATTAAGAAAGGATATATTTACCTTGGCAAATATATACCTTATATTCTTGTGTTGTGCAGCACATAGGAATGGTCGGTAAGATGCGTTTCTCCTTGTCCCCACAGTGGGACATCACAACAGCAGAGGCTCATTCTTACATCTTGCTGTGTCTCCAGATCTTTAAACCTAACTGGAACTCAATTTGTTGGTTGCTTTTGCTGATCTCATTTCTTTTCCCAGAAGACAAGGCATTGCATCTTCAAGGCTAAGAGTGCAACTCAAGCAAGGTTCAGAAACATCTGTAATCTTTTGTTGGTGGTTCTTCTTACTTTTCTTCTTTTTTAGTTTTGCTGACTCTTCAGTCCTACCTTGTGGCGTGTATGGGAGATTTTAGACAAGAGCACCTTTTAGGCATCCAGCAACAGAGCTACTGTCAATTTTATACAGGATTTCATTAAATTATACAAGGCCATCTTTTAATAGCTTTCACATTCTCTGCCAACTTGTGCCCAGCCCCTTGGTCCTCAGCCCTCTGCATCATTGGTGAGTGTGCAGTAGTCCACACCCTTGCAAAGTCCAGGGAAAGAGCTGGCCCAGATGGCCCATAGCCTGTACCGGATATTTATAGATGTTTTGCAACATTAAAAAAATTGTATTTGACATAATTTATGACCAAATTTAAACTGTTCCTTCCTCATATTGCTGTTGCTTTTCCCCTCCTTTTCGATTCTCACCTCCACTCACCCCTTCTTTCCAACTTTATTTACGTAGATACTTCATTCCCCTCTGCCCTTTCCTTCATATTCATCTTCTATGTGGAAACAGAGAAGTCTCACATCACCTCACCCTTCTAGAGATGTTTACACATGGGTATGGACAGATCAAATAAACAGGAACTTAGGTTAATTTAATAGAAAAAATAAAATATGGAATAACATTGATTTTGGCCAGTATCAATTACAACCATTCTACTATATTTTACAAAAAAACAACTGAACATTTTACACATGTACAGTATTTTTCAGTAAAAGTGGATTTAGATTTAACAATGGATCACTAATTAAAAATAGATAAAAGAGAACAGAAGATAGGATTTTTGTCTCTAGGAGGTTAGAGCATTTCTTAAGTCTCCAAACTCTGTACTATCCATTACATATATCTCATTATGAATATATATATTTATACATAATATATAACATTAACTTAAACTTTGAAAGCATTATGTTCTAGTTAATAATATTCTGTAGGTGAACGAGGCAGTAACACACTAGTAGTTAAACCAGTATTTCCACGATGTGCGCCTGCATGGTCAGTGGGAAACAGAACACGCTTGGGTGGACCCCAGTGAATTTGGCTGTCATCTTGATGGTTATTTGTCTAAGAACACAGACATCATTTTTATCTTTCATATCACAGTTAACTTTTGCGCCTCATATTATTGGATGGTTCAGTTAGATGGATTCCTTAGTAGGCAAATCTGGTTTCCCCATCTGTTTAACCTCAATTAGATTATGTTCACATTTGTCCATTTAAAGATTATGCCTTTAAATGGAAGACTTGAGATGCCATACCCAGGATTACCTTGTTTTCTTCACGTCAGAGGGCCTGCATTGCTACGAAGAGGAAAATTGCTGAGCAAATCAGTCAAGTCATTATGTGACTCAGTGTTACTACAGTGCTAATTGAGACTTACTATACACTTTGGGTTGAATGTTAACTCTGATGGCTAGGAATGAATATTTTCAATGTAGGCTTTTTACTAAGTTGTTTCTTAGGGAACTTTGCATCCACTTTCCAATTCCTTCCTAGGATAATCTATATTGATAGCATTCCTTTTCTCATCTGTGAGGCCAGTGACATCTTGGAAGTAAAAATAAAGTCTGTAAGATGGTCACTCCCAAAGCAAATGAGGTCACCAGTGGAGCTTTGATATGCAAAGTGAGGAAATTGATATCAGTCTATCCTCTCCTAAACAAACTCAGAAGTGGTAAAAAGATCAGGCTTCCTTGTTTCTGACCACTGATCCAAAACAGTTTTCGCATAATTCAGTCTGGATGTGTTCAGGGAGTCACAGAATACCAGTGAAAACATTTCCAAGAAAACAGATGATCTCAATGACATTCAGTATACAGGTTATCATAGCACAGTTATATAGAGAGACAGAGGAAGAGGGAAAAGAACAGAACTAGGAGGGTACAATCATGCCGCCCATATTCAATTTCCAGTTTTATTTTCTGAAAATGAGAAGATGAAAAAATTTCTAATAAGCACCATTGAAAAACACTGCCCAGCCAACTTGGGCACAAGCTTAAATATTATTTAAATCATTTCTATTTCTTAAAAAATACAGGACCTTTTAGAAACTCTTGACTCAAGGAAGAAATTTCCTGCATCACATCCAAAATGCTTCCCATGACAACAAATGGAATTTCTGGTGGCCTTTAAAAAAATGCTATGGGAATAATGGCTAGATAGCACCAAGAGTTTGTGCAGGGTCTGTAAAGTGAACACTCTGGATTTGGGGGGAACTGGATCAGTCTCGGCTATTTTGTGTAATCTTGCATTCTGTCCATCACCAATCTGACTATGCAGAGCAATCCCACGTGACCAGCTGTGTGTAAAATAACCCAGTCTACAATGAAAAAGCCAGTAGCAGCAAGTCTATCTGATGAAACCAGTGGAGCAGACTTCTCAAGTGAGTATAATGCCAAAACCACATAATGCATGAAGTGAATTATGTGTAGAAGGTATTTATGTTCAACTGCAAACAACTAATACAAATGACACTGAGCACAACTCTGTGGGATGTTCTTAATGCCCTTAGGTCCAGTTTTCTGTCATTTCCTCCAGTGATGGACTCAAGCATGAAAAATGGCTAACGCAAGAGCTTTTCGTTTCATTTTCTATGTCTACTCTTGTGACTTTTTGAAAAGTATTTTTAGACATCTCAAAGGGGAAACAAGCAAGTAAATGCAAAAGGGAAAAAAATGGACCTTCAAACTCAGGGCAGGAAATCAAACCATTACTTTAACGTCAAATTTTGGCATCAGATGCTTTGGTCATACAATACTGTCTCTGTGGTCTGGCTGTTTAGCACTAAACACCCAGTTATAAAAGGTAGGCTTGTTGTAGGTTTATTATTTTTTTTTTCCATTTAAGTTCTGACAAAACAGTTCACCATCTCCCTGCACAGATTTGAGAGAGAGAGAGAGAGAGAAAAAAAAAAAAAAAAAAGAGCAAGAAAGAGAGAGGTGGCTTGCTTTTTTTGTTTTTGTTTTTGTTTTTCCTTTTTAATAATACTATGGAGTAACCTATAAGTCTACAGGAACAAAGAACTCTAGGATGGAAGCTCAGCCTTGGAATGTACATGTTTTGCAGCAGAGTTGTTGAAGAACCTTCCGTTGGCACAGATTGTTCTTTTTCACTAGCATACAGAAGCCTCCTTCCGCCCAGGACTCTTCCGTTGCTTTTCCAGGAAGTCAGCAAGAGAAAGGGGGAGTTGAAGACGGGAGCAGCATGATGGACACACACGGAAGAAGGTTTTGATTGGCCAGAGAGGCAGATTGGGGGATTGGAAGAGATCATTCAGGAGCAGTCAACAAGAAGGAAATTTGGTCCACCCAAAGTGATTTCAGTCAACAGCATTGTTTTTCAAGGAGAGATATTGTAGTCCAACGGTAAATGTGATTGGTATCCATTGTGAAAGGAAAAAAAGATTAGAAAAAGAATAAATTAGAAATTAATTATAATATAAGCAAAGAATTTTCACTACCTGTTCCAGGCAAATAGAATTACCTGGAACAGACAGTAATAGTCATTTATACTATATTTCATTGACTCTAAGACAGTGGATTTAAGATGTACCCACCATTTTAAGTACTACCAAGAATACTTATTAAATGATGACACAGTATTCACTTAACAATTTTATGCTTATTATAAATATTTGTTAAACTTACATAACATTCTATTTTTTTCTGCAATAACTTCCTTTGAATATTGAACAGCAGTTTAACTTTTGAAGCAATTTTGAACTGTAACTAAGTCAACTTAAGAAGTAGTAACCAAGGCCCTGGCTGGTGGCTCAGTGGATGAGGTGCCAGCCTGCGAACCCAAGGGTCACTGGTTCGATTCCCAGCCAGATCAGTAGCTGGAGGTAGGTGATAGGCAACCATACATTGATGTTTCTGTTCCTCTCTGCCTCTTTCCCTTCCTCTCTCTCTAAAAATAATAAGTTTTGAATTAAAAAAAAAAACAACAGTAGTGACAATGTGCCTCCCTCGATCAGACATCTCTGTGACTTTATAGTCAATGACAACTACGTCACATCAACTTGCTGGGTCAAAAGCAGTTGGTAAGCTTCCATGAATTAAAAGATGCATCTGATTTCAGAGACGATAAAATGTAAAAGAGGTATGTCTATGAGTCACTGAAATATGATGGTTGAAAAAGAATAAGTAGCACATTCCTAAATGCACTTGCCATGTAACCTGAAAAGCCTGGTGAACCACTAATACTCTTTTGTCTACAGATTTAATAGTCTTTATAATTGTAACATCTAATATCTGAGACCTATGTAGAATATATAACATAAGAAAACATCATAATAACCTGACCATCCATGAACCCACCGCACTTCAGAAGGAGAGTATTCCTGATTCTCTCGGGTCTGCCATGTGCTCATTTTCCTTCTTCACTTCCATAAGTAAACTACTTAAAACTTGTCATCATTCCCTGACTTTATGTTTCAGTCATAGTTGACACAACATTGTATTAGTTTCAGGTGTGTGACATAATTAGACATTTACATACCTTTCCAAGTGATTACCCTAATAAGCCTAGTACCCACCTGACATCATACACAGTTAGTACAGTATTACTGACTATATTTCCTATGCTGTCTCTTATATCCCTGTGACTTTTTGTAACTGCCAATTTGTACTTCTTAATCCCTTCACCTTTTTCACCCATTTCCCCAAACCTCTTCCAGCTGGCAATCATCAGTTTGCTTTTTGTATCTAAGAGTTTGTTTCTGTTTTGTTAGTTTCTTTCCCTTTTTAAATAAATGAGACCATAGGGTATTTATTGTTTTCTGTCTGCCTTCTTTCACTTAACATAATACCCTATAGATCCATCCATATTGTTACAAGTGGCAAGATTTCATTCTTTTTTATGGCTGAGTAATATTCCGTCCTGTACACCCCCCCCCCACAACTTCTTTATCTATTTGTCTATCAATGGACATGGGCTGCTTCCACATCTTGGCTGCAATTAACACAGGGTGCATATACCTTTTTGAATTAGTGTTCTGTATTTCTTCAGATAACTACCCAGAAATGGAATTGCTAGATCTATTTTTAATTTTTTGAGGAACCTCCATACTGTTTTTCTAAGTGGTTGCACCAATATACAATCTCACCAACAGTGCACGAAGGTTCTCTTTTCTCCACATCCTCACCAACACTTTTTTTGTTGATTTATTGATGCTAGCCATTCTGACAGGTGTGAGATAATTCATTGTGGTTTATTTGCAGTTTCCTGATGATTAGTGATACTGAGTATCTTTTCATATGTCTATTGGTCATACGTATGTCCTCTTTGGAGAAATGTTTATTTAGGTCTTCTACCCATTTTTTAACCAGATGTGTATGTATGTTAAGGTGTACGAGTTCCTTATATATTTTGGATATTACCCCCCTTATTGGATGTGTTATTGGCAAATACTCTACCAATTAGTAGGTTGTCTTTGTTTTTTGGTGGTTTCACTGTGCAAAACTCTTCAATTGGATGTGCCATTTGTTTATTATTTTTTTCTTTGGTTTCCCTTGCTTGAGGAAATAGAAAAAAAAGTTACTAGTAGTAGTATCAAAGAATTTCTTGTCTATGTTGTCTTCTAAAAGTTTTATGGGTTTGGATCTTTTAAGTATTTAATCCATTTTGAGTTTATTCTTGTACATGGTGTGAGAAAGTAATCTAGTTTCATTCTTTTGTATATGTCTGTCTAGTTTTCCCAACACCATTTATTGAAGAAACTGTCTTTACTCATTGTATATTCTTGTTGGCCTTTGTTATAGAATAACCATGTAGTTTGTTGGTTTATTTCTGGGTTCTCTATTCTGTTCTGTGGATCTAAGTGTCTGCTTTTATGCCAGTACCATCCTGTTTTAATTATTATAGTCCTTTTAAAAATTTTTATTTATTATTTTTTAGGGAGAGAGGCAGAGGGGAAGAGACACATCAGTGTATGGTTGCCTTTCACCTGCCTCCAGCTATGGACCTGGCTGGAGACCTGGCGTGCAACCTGGTTATGTGCACTGGCTGGGAATTGAACCAATGACCTTTGGTTTCTCAGGCTGGAGCCTTATCTATTGTGCCACCAGTTAGGGCTAATTATTATAGCCTTGTATAATAATTTGATATCAGGTAGTATGATAATGCCAACTTTGTTCTTAGGACTGCAGTGGCTATTTGGGGTCTTTTGAAGTTCCATATAAATTTTATATAAACACAAGAATGCTACTTGTGTTTTTTTTGTGTGCGTATTTTTAAAATTTTGTGGCCATACTCAGTAATTTCTCTGAGTATTCTTGGTGTTTTGATAGGGAGTGCATTGAATCTAGATTGTTTTGAGTAGCATGGACATTTTTGCATTGTTATGTTTCCAGTACCTGTATCTTCTTTAATTTCTTTCTTCACTATCTTATATTTTTCTGAGAATAGGTCTTTTACTTCCTCATTTAAATTATCCCTATTTTTTTTTTGATGCAAGTGTAAATGGAATTTTCTTAAATTTTTTTTTCTGATAGTTTGTTATTGGAGTAAAAAGGTAACTGATTTCTGAACATTAATTTTTGTATTGTGCTATTTTACTAAATTCATTTATTAATAAATTAAAAGTTTTTTAGGGTTCTATGTCGTATGTCCTCTGCAAATAATGACAGTTTTATTTCTCTTAACCAGTTCAGATGCCTTTTATTTCTTTTTCTTTTCTGACTGCTGTTGCTAGAACTTCCAATAATATGATGACTAAGAGTGGTGATAGTGGACATCTTTATCTTACTATTCTTGATGTTAAAGAAAAAACCTTGAGTATGTTGTTAGCCCTGGTTTGCCACATAAGGTTTTAATATGTTGAGGCACATATTACCTCTCTCTCCACTTTGCTGAGGGTTTTTATTATAACTAGATAATTTAGTGAGAGGATTTTTCCCTTCACTTTGTATATGTGGTGTATCATGTTAAATGACTGTGGATATTAAGGCAACCTTGCATAACAGAAATTAGGTACCACTTGATCTTTTTAAAGTATTACTGAATTTTGTTTGCTTATATTTGTTTGAGGTGTTTAAGGAATTTTGCATTTATGTTCATCAGGGAAACTGGACTATAGTTTTCTTTTTTTGTAATGTTTTTATCTGGTTTTGGAATCAGGGCAATGAAAGCTTTGCAAAATAAGTATGGGAGCCTTTTCTCTTCAGTTGTTTGAAAGTGAGAATAATATGTATTAATTTTCTTTTTAATGTTTGGTAAAATTCACCTGTGAAGTCATCTGGTCTAGGATTTTTGTTTGTTGTTGGGAGTGTTTAGATTACTGATAAATTTAGTTAGTAGTGATGAGTCAGTTTTGATTTTGTTTTTTGATTTGGTGTTGGAAGAGTGTATGGTTCTGGAAATTTATCCACTTCTTCCAAGTTGTTCAATTTTTGGCTTGGCGCATAATTGAGTAGTATTTCCTGATAATCTTGTTTGGGACTCTATGCTTCCTGGGCTTGTACATCCATTTTCTTTACCAGGGTAGGGATGTTTTTAGTCTCTTGCTTTTTCTCTCTTGTGTCTTGTACCCCATCTGGTAAAAAATACTGGTATGCTTGATGTTGTCCCAGAGACCCCTTAAACTATCCTCATTCTTTAAAATCCTATTTTTGGTTTCCTGACTGGGTGTTTATGCTACCTTGTCTTCCAGGTCAGTGATTTGATCCTCTACTTCATCTAATCTGTTTATTCCCTCTAATGTATTCTTCATTGTGGTTAAATATTCTTCATTTCTGATAGGTTTTTTTTTTTTTGTGGATTCTATCTTTTTTGTGTAATTTCTCACTGAATTCATCTTTTACCCCCTGAGTTCATTGAGCCTCCCCATAACCAGTGTTTTGAACTTTGTATCTGATAGATTGCCTCCATTTCATTTAGTTATTTTTCTGGAGTTAGGTGTGGGGAGAGTTGGCCCTGGCCAAGGAAACCTTGCACACACAGCCCGAATGGGTCTGGCCTGCCCCTGCCAGACCCATCCTACATCAGACAAGCTATGAAGATGCACTGTCACCTATGATGCTCCATGGAAATGAGGCCATAAATGGTGTTCTGTCAGTGCTATTGTATGCCCAGTTCCTTCTGAAGTCTCTTTGAGATTCTTAATAGTTGTGGAATGACCATATGAGGTCAGTAATATTATCCTCATTTTTACAGACGAGGGAAGTAAGGCCCATAGAAATTCAAACCTGCCCAAGGTCTGGAGCCCAGATAAGGACAGCAGCATTCTAACTCCTGAATCCACGTTCTCCCAACCAAAGCTCTATTCTGCCTCTGTCAATTTCTAGAAGAGGAGCCATTCAAAGGGAGACAAAGAAGAATCCCAGGGGAATGATCTTGCTAGGTAAGATTATTCCAAATGCATATTTACTTTATTTCTTTATTTTCATACCAATCCAAAGATGTTTAGAATAATGGTTCAAAATAATTTTCTACATCATTGATTATGTACTATCTGCATAAAATTTAGGCACAAGTTTATGGCCCCTTCAAAATGAATTATAATGGCCACAGTCCACAAAATGGTGGCATTAGAATAAAGTTATTCATTTTATAGCTGGGGAAACTGAGGGTAGAGAAATGAGGAGACCTGGCATCTGCCAAATTATCAGGGGGTATGGAATAGTCAGAAGTTCCCAAACCTGCTATACATTAGAAACATTTGAGAGACTTCTAAAAATACTCATGCTCAAATTATAACCCCAAGACCAATTTAATCTGAATCTCTTGGGAAGGTGTGGGGTCACGGCATTTTGGTTGAGAACCACTAATGCAAAGAAAGAAAAATGGACCAACATTACCTGGTTCTATCATTAAATCCTATCCTCATGGGCTTAGTGAAGATTCAGCTACCATTTGATTGTTGTTACTTACATTTCAAAAATAAACAATTCAAGTAATAGAGTGGCAAAAAATTGGCATCAGTACATGAATTTATATTTATGCTCTTATTTAAAATGGAGTTTCTAGAATTTGTTAGGATTGATTATATCTAATGCTTAGTGCAAAAGGCAGGATACAAAATTCCATGTGTAGATGGGAAAGAAATACATAAAAAAACTAATTGAAAAGGGCAATATATTGTATGATTCCAAACATGACAGTCTGAAAATGACAAGTATATAGAGGAGTAAAAATATGAGTGGTTTTCAGAGACGAGGGAGGGAAGGATGACAGGTGGAGCACAGAGGATTTTTAGGCCAGTGATACTGTCCTGCATGATACTAAAATGGTAGCTACACGTCATGATACATTTGTCCATACCTGTAGAACATGCAACACTAAGAGTGAGCCCTAATGTAAACTATGGGCTTTGGGCGATGTGGTGTGTCACTGTAGGTCTACTGATTGTAACAAATGCACCACTCAGGTGTCGATGTTGGTTACGGGAAGTGTTCCCGAGTTCAGGGGATGTAGGAACTCTGTACTTTCTGCTCCATTTTGCTGTACATCTTCCAGGGGAACTATAGGTGATTTATTCCTTCTTGCAATTACAGATATCCCCAAAACCAAAAACCAAAACCCAGTGAAGGCATACGTTCAAGATGAATGAAGGCCAAACATCAGGCATGGCCTGACTCATGCCTGAGTTTTTTTTTTTAAGTGGAAATATGTGTAGATTTTACAGTAGAAAGATCACACTTTGCTTAGAAGATGAAAATGAGCTGCGGTACTTACCATCTTTGCAGATGGCTCCCATTTGACACGTTCCTAAGTCTAGGAGATACCCACTGGGGCAGCTGGTACAGTTCTTGAACCCTGCCCCATTGCATGTCAAACAGCTGGTATCACATCTGTAGAGAAAATGTGCAGGAAAAGATGTGTTTACTATCAACCTCTTAATGTCTTAAGCTTAAATCTTTCTTTGAAGATGATGCAAATATCCCTCCTTAAAATAATTGTTAGGTTTGGCAACATTAAAGAAAACCTAGCAGGTGAGACAGTGTGATTTTAAAGGTTTTAAAATATTCCTGAGGCCAAATATATATATGTACGTATACATATATATCTCAAAGATAAACTGGGTTAAAGGTGCAGGGCAGGTTCCATAGGTAAATGCTTAAATCTCATTTTATCATTAATAATTCTAAGTTTCAGAGTATTTATGAAGGCAAAGAAAAGAAGGACCCCAGTAACCAAATGCTAGGACTTGAGGGGCATATCCACTCACTTTTTGCAGGATTTGTGTCCATTCTCTGAAGAGTGGTCAAAGTAATAGCTGATGCTACAGCTCGGTACACATCTTCCGTCCTCCCTGAAGTAGCCCTCAGTGCAGTTAATGCACCCATCGGCGCCTGCCCCTGCAACGCGTGACAAATGCAGGAAACAAAACCTCAGAGGTTGCATGCTGGGCTGCTTCTTGCATAGTTTGTGAAAATGCCATTAATAGGTTCATAATTTTAAGAGTTATATTACTTGTGCTTTTTCTTATACTCTTTGGAACCCCCCACCCCCACTCATTTTAAATTGAACCTGTTTTCCAAAAACATCAAATCTCTTGGTAAGAGAAGGAGTTATCTACCACTGGGGCATTTACATTTCTCAATGAGGACAGGATGCTGAGGACTAAGTTTCAATGAGAATACACGCATGATCATTGGAAGAGAAATTGACTTCTCCAGCCGCTCCTTTAAAACTATCAAGTGAGTTTGCATGAGTGGCAGTTAAAAACCAATCAACAAAAGCTAAACCAGAGCCCAAGGATGAATGGAAGGACTGGGGGAGAAGTACCAGCACAAGTGGCGCAGAAGCGGTGACAGGGCTGACAGTCCTGGCCGTTGAAGTACTGTCCGTCCTCACAGGCGATGGAGCACCGGGACCCCTGCAGGCTGAAGGCACAGACACAGACTGCTGTGATCAGGCAAAGAGGTACTGATTCCCCAGTTCTATCCCTAACAGATACAGCGCCCCCAGGGTCCTGTGGATTTGGCGAAGCGTCAGAGCAGGGGAAACAGCCCTATTACCTTCTGTTTTTTGCCTCTTGATACTACAGTGCTTCTCTGTGTTTTACTATAATGATGTCTGTATCATGTACATGAACTGCAGTCTTTGGGGACATCCCTCTCAATTGTTTGACTGGTTGACACACCTGACAACCCAGAGGTTTTAAAAAGTGTTGACAAAATAATCACAGTACCTAATAATATGACTGACAATTCCCTGATATCCAGACTTACTACACAATACAGTTAAAAGTTGTTTCATAGCTTAAAATGTAGTAAGAACACACAGTAAGTGAATTACAACTGGATAAGAGGGCACAACCATCCCTGCCTAAATTATCTCAGGAGTAGGGTTTTTTTTTTCTTTAAAGTGTTTCTATGTTTCGTTCTTGTTGGTCTCCACAATAGAATTTTAATGTGTTTGCCTCTCTTCCTTGATTTTAAACGCTAATAATTTAGCACAATTTACCTACCTACTCTTCCACTTCCTCAAACATCTCAACTTTTCTTAGTTATTACTATTTAGAATTTCTAGACATAATCTCTATATATTTCTCTACCTAGCACACTTAGTATCTAATGAGTTGCTAGAATGCCTAATAGAAATTATATTTTCACTCTCCTAAATCTTTTTCATACCTAGAGATAGATTCTTAAAATTCAAAATAAATAGAATTTTCACTATGCAATATACAGATATTACTCACTTAACTAAATAGTGTGACTAGAACCAGGGAGAAGGACATGCAATCCTAGGGCACCAAATAGATGATAGTCATAGATGAGTATCTAAGCAACAGGGTCCAACAGGTGCTCTTTTCTGCAGCTCTTTATATTGTTGCAGTTTATGTTAAAAAAAAAAAGATTTTATTATTCATTATTTTTAGAGAGAAGGGCAGGGAGGGAGGAAGAAAGGGAGAGAAACATCAATGTATGGTTGCCTTTCACTTGCCTCCAGATGCAGACCTGGCTTGCAACCTGGTTTTGTGCCCTGATGGGGAACTGAACCAGTGACCCTTGGGTTCGCAGGTCGGTGCCAATCCACTGAGCCACCAGCTAGGGCTGCTGCAGTTCACATCTTGTTTGATTTTGCCTTAGTTATGGGTCATACTGTTTTTACAAAGTAAAATTTATTTCAGTAAATAGGACCAAAGTAAATAAAAGAATCCCTAACAGAGCAGTTAATATTTTAATTAATCCATTTCCTTCCAGTATTCAACACATAGATATTTTCCCAGGTTTGTTCTTAGCCATTACTTAAAAATTTACAGGCCTTGAGGCAAAATGGGCAACCTAGACATCCCTAAGGGCAATCTAGGGAGCCTCAAAGAGACTGATGGCCTTAAGGGGAAGTGTTCTCCATTGTTGGATATCCTCACTTGCCAGAGTGCTGTCATTAAACAAAGACACCGTACATATGGGTCTGTCTTTGACAAGAAGATAGGACCACCAAAAAACTTACCCAAGTTTTTAAAAAGCTGCCCAGTTTTTCTAATGAAGGATATTACTTCTGAAATTGGCATTTATCCAGCAAGAAACAGAGGCGGCCTGCGAACCCAAAGGTCGCTAGCTCGATTCCCAGCCAGGGCACATAACCAAGTTGCAAGCCAGGTCTCCAGCCAGGTCTGTAGCTGGAGGCAGGTGAAAGGCAACCATACATGGATGCTTCTTTCTCTTTCCTCCTCCCTCCCTGCCCTTCTAAGAATAATAAAATAAAAAAAAAAAAAAAAATAAAAGAAACAGACTGCACTGTGTTCTTTCTGTAATAAACCAGCTAGGTTAGAACTGCCCTCCTCTACCTGTTTAAGCACTTGAGGCTCCTACTTTGGCTAAGGAATGGAATTTTAAATTCTAAATTTTAATGAATTTCAGTCTAAATTTTACAAACTGGTACTTAGTTCAGTTATTGGCAAAATTCTGAATAATCTGGAACAACTTGGCTACTTCAACTGAATTTTATAAAATCTTCATACGGATCAAAAATTTATTTTCTGCCTGGCTGGTGGCACAGTGGATAGATGCCAGCCTATGAAGTCAAAGGTTGCTGGTTCGACTCCCAGCCAGGGCACATAACCAGGTTGCAAACCAGGTCTGTAGCTGGAGGCAGGTGAAAGGTAACCATACATTGATGTCTCTGTCCTTCTCTGCCTCTCTCCCTTCCCCTCACTCTAAAAATAATAAAATCTTAAAAATTATTTTCTGAATTGAAATGTGGATTAGGGGTAAAATATATACTAGATTTCGAAGACTTGGTACAACAATAGAATAATTTAAAATATCTGAGAGTCTTACACAAATTACATGTTGAAATGATATTAGAATAAATATTATATTATCTGCACCTTTTTCTTTTGATATGGCTACTAGCATATTTAAAACTAATGTATGTAGCCCTCATTCCTACTGGAGAGCAATGGTTAACTTTATAACATATTCCCTAAGAAATATACAAAATAATCTTAAATTTCTCATATACAAATTCTGTGTCAGAAATTGGACTAAGTGCTTTGTAAATGTTACCATGGTTAATCCTTATCATAATCCAGAACATAGCCGTTATCAGCATTTTATAGATGAGAAAATTGAAACTCAGAGAAGCTAAGTGACTTGGCCAACATAGTTGATAACAGCAGAGACAGATCTGAGTCCACATCTGTTTCTCTTCTTTTTATAATACCAACCTGCTCCTTTTCCAAAAAGAATAAGTCTGACATTTGTCAAGATTCTCCCAAGATGAAAAGGTTTGAAGCAAACTAACACTAAATGCAGTTATGAAAACCAAAGCCACAAATAATACATCTAAATAAAAATGATGTGCAACATTACTAATGTGAAGAATTATTTGCGTGGACCCTGCATACTCTACCTTTACTCAAAGGTGGAAATAGAGGTACCACGAACACTTAAAAGGGACCAACCGCAGCAAAACTCTAGCACTACATAAACCCAGGGCCCAACTTCTCACTCAACGTAGGATGGTTTAACCGTCTCTTATTAAAAGAGACTACATAATTCATTTGAGCTGCATGTTTTTCTCTGACAGATTTTATCAACTACAGTACAGTAAGTCCTCACTTAATGATGTCAGTAGGTTCTGTGGTGTTCAGCAAAATGATGTATATGACAAAACCAGTTTTACCATAGGCTAATTGATATAACTAAGAGTTACTGGAGCACCTGCTGCATCTGGCTTTGGCCGCAAGCCAGTCATTCATTCAAGGAAAACATCTCTGGGTGTTAAATCTACATGCAGACCAATGGCATAATGGAACCAAGACTGAGGTTCTTAAAAGAATGATTGGCTAGATGGCGAGAAATAATAAAGATAAGGGAACAGTTTGACCATCAAAGGAATGAATCAGGGGGATTAAATATAACTCATTGGTGTTCCCTACACAGCATCCCTGGCTGCTGCCCTCCCAGTTAAAAAGCAGAAAGAAAGCCTCTCAAAATGGCTTTTTTTTAAACTTGTGTCTTGAGCCATCTTTCCCAAAGAGAATTTTATTTGGTTTATAAACCATCCTTAGCCAAGATGGCATCCAGTTTTTCGCATATAAGGGCAGAGATCATGCAAATAGCAATCGAGTGTCTGAATGGGAGTCAAACTGAGGGTGATGGTGAGAGGCTTATGTATGGAGAAGCGCCTTGGGCTGCGGTCCTTACGCTTTGCAGTCCTCACTGTCTCACCTTAGCCCGTCCCTGCACTCGGTGCAGTTGTGGGACTCCGTACACGTCTTGCAGTTTTCGCTGCATTTCCGGCAAAGATTTTTTTCTGTAAAAAGGAAAAAAGTAACAAGGTTATAAGTTGGTCGACTGGGTTCCATAGAAGCTGAAGATGGTGGTGTCTGAAGATACTCCAATGTTTGCTGATCATGTATACCCAGCCTTGGGTGGAGAGGTGCAGGGAAAGCCCCACAGTTAACCCTCGCTGTCACCTCTCAGCAACCCAGTGCAGGTAGGAATTGCAGCATTGGCATACAGCTCAGCACTAGCTACTGTCTTGTGGACAAGGGAACTACTGCCCGCTTAATTCTTAGTTGAATAGTTGGTTGGTGTTTTTCCCCCTCTTCCCATTCTGTTTCCCAAGCAGGGTTCCTAATTTCCAACAGTGAAAATCTCACTAATGAAGCTGGGGCAATGCCACTGTGTCAAGGTTGAGAAGCCATCCCTGTGGTTGTGGAAAGGAAGGATAGACCCCCCTCCACACACACACACGCTCACAGCTTTTAGGACTCCTAAGGAACTCTACTATAGAAGGAAATCCATATTTAAGAACGTAAGGTAAAGATTATTTGTTGTAGTGTCTTATACTTAATTTTTGCGACTGTGAAATTGATATAAATTATATTTCAGTAATATTTGTATTCTGGAGATAGCAATGTATTTGACTAAAAATACAATACTGTGACTACTGGCTTTCCTGTTTAATGCCAAACACAGGTCCCCAATAGGAAAAAGGCAAGTGCATTATTGCTCTATGGTAGAAAATGTTGATTTGTTAAGGAAGGCCTTTTACCTTAAGTGAAATTTTTCTGGGGACTTGATACCTTCGCTAAGATGTAAATATATTATAACCACATGTACATATAGAACTGAATGTTCATAGGCTTCTCCTCTCTCTCCGCTTGAAATAACTGGTGTTCTTCAGGGCCCTAAAGAGAAGCACTGCTTTAACGATCCCTTTAAGGACCTCCTGGAGACCCACCCATCTGCTTTCTCAAGTCAGAACCCCTCCACGTGAAATATGAAGTCCTTCGCATCCTTCGGGTAGTTACCAAATGCTCTGCCTTCCGCTCTGCCACCAAGAATACCGGACCTGGCAGAAGACCTAGATTTGTGCCCTGCTTTTAGCATTTCCGGTGGGCAAGGTTAGGGTCTTTTATCTTCCACTTATGAAGTAAGTATAAAATACATATTAGAATGATGCCTACTTTTCAGCTTGTCTTGAGGACTTAATGAAATTATTCAAGGGAACTTGATGAAGTTGAAAGCACTGTAAATGTATTGGCAATAATCATTACTAGTCATGATCACATGTGATCACTAAGTTGTATGTAAGTGGACACATTGAAAGGAAACTAGAACAAAAGGCAGCTATGTAGGAGAGAGAGGCACAGATCACTCCTAACAGTAAAGGAATTGTCTGAACAGCTTTTCTTAATTATCCTCCTGCCAGGTTCTGGAAGAAGAACTGACTTAGTTTCTTCATCCTGTCATACACCATCTAAAACAAAATTTCATTTTCAAGGTTTAGCTGCCTTAAAATGTTCATTACCCCTCGCTCTAGGAATACTGCTTACTTCTGTGGATCTCTTATTCCCCATCCCTACCCCCATTTTCTCCATTCTCCATCAAGTTATAGGTCATGTTCCAAAGCCTGGGAAAAGTAAGAACTACAGGGGACTCCCCACCATTGCTTCTAATGTTAAACTCTCTCAGCTTAACCCGTCTACACACGCCTTTGAATCAAGAGGGAATCCAACTTGTTAAAAGGCAAGAGTATTCACTTCAGAGTTTTTCTGATTTTTAAAAGCATAACTCTAGTGCCTTTACACTTGGGTTTTCTTCTCTCTTAGGCTGAAAGAAACATGAGATTTTAGTGTGTTGTCATACAACACAGTGTGATAACCTTGGTGAGATAATGATCAACAATTGAGAAATAAAGCAGAAGATACCTGCAGCCCTTTTCAGGGCCATTGCCGGGCAATGACAGGCATGCCCAAGGGTTACTTAATCCTCTAGAGACTGTCCTTTTGTCTGCTTACTAATGATGGTTAATCGGTCCCCAAACTCTTAATTTATATATGTTTTCCTTTGGTAAATTTGCAAATGCTGTATGTCCATTTGAAATAAGAACCCCAAAGTTCTAGTTGTATGATTGCTGTGCTGAAAATTATTTGTCTCTAACTCAGCAAATGGATTTTATTTTGCCTTCCCTAGTGGACTATGATGCCTAGTAGTTTGTGAACCCATTTGTTACTTTGCAAGTTCCCTCATTAATGGGTTAAGTAAGTCTTTGGCATGCATTCATTCTACATGTACATGAAGGTCATGTTTTTTATTAAACTCTTTGAAAAGTATGCTTTGATATTACACCAGCCTGGTTCCTTTGGCTAGCGTGCAGAAAACAGGCCTGGTTGCTGTCTTCTGAAACCCTGCTTGTAAGGTTGGGAACTTGGGTTTCAGGAGGGACCGCCCATCCTAGCAGGTAAGAGTGGCCCATGATGCCTAAATCGTTTGTATAAACAGCGTGGCTTACAGCGAACACCTGCTTTCATTTTGTAGGTGCCAAGAGTTTAAGGACTGGGCAGAGGGTGCCTCCATGACCACACACCAATAACACCGGGCACTGAGTCTCTAAGGAGGCTCCCTGTGGACTTCATTTCACATGTTGTCACAAATTGTCCCTGGGGAAACTAAATGTATCCTTTGTGACTCCTTTGGGAGCAAACTCTTGGAAGCTTGGGCCTAGTTTCCAATGGACTTCATTCCATGAACCTTTTCCCTTTGGCTGTAATGAATCATAACTGAATACATAAGCACATTTATACATGGAGTCTTGTGGGTGCTTCTAGCAAGGCACTAAATCTGGGTATAGGCTTGAGGACCCCTGACATTGTTCTCTTAAAAAAACTGACTAGGTTCTGGCTGATACTAAGCAAGTCCCTTGGATGCAAACTTACATTTGTTCTCTAAAACCCAGATACTGGAAATCGACTCACTCGTGTCCTGATAGGATCCATCAGGGCAGTGTGTCACACAGCTGTTGGTTTCTTCGCTCAGGAAGTAGCCATGCTTACAGGACAGGCACTGGTCGCCGTGGCTGCCAAAGCAGGACTCACAGTTGGGCGCACATTTCCTGCAGCGCTTCTTGTCGGCGTGGTAGTGGCCAGAGGGGCAGCTGGACACACAGATCCTGTGAGGGGTGCAGTAAGAAAGAAGGATGTGTCCCAGCGGTCAGCATTGTCTGGGAGGAGCAGAGCAGGTAGCTGCCATCAGTCTCAAAGCCCTTCTTAGACCAGGATGGTGAGTAAGCTCAGCCCAAAAGTCAGATTCTGCTGGTTAAAGCTGTTTCCCGTGTCAGGTGCTGACGACAGCAGTGCCAGTCACACGGTACCAGCTCCACCATGTTAGGTGTATCTTGATCCAGACCACTTTCTACCTCGGTTCTCACTCTTTAAAGGGGACAGTGGTTAGAAATTCAGTCTCAAGGGTATAGTTAAGGCATTGAGTTGAAAGGAAAGTAATGAGAACCATTATTTTATGCAAAAAGATCACTAATCAGGGGTTCTGTTTTTGTGTTTGTCATATGGAGTATGAGTGGTGGTAGTTATGTGCTGTTGTCTACATTAATATAAATATAAATATATGTTGCTTATGATAAACGAGTTATTTTTTTTAAATGGTTTAATCAAAAGGCAAGGTTTTATTCATTTAACAGATATTTAACAAACACCAATTAAATAGCAGGCATTTTGCTAATAAGTCTAGCAGATAATAGAGCTGCTGAGTAGCCAAGGGTCTCTCCTGGAAGGAATTTAAATTCCAGCAAAGATGTAAACAGGACTTGGGACATATTTGTGTCTGTCTGGGTGACTGGAGTATGAGGTCACACAAGCCAGCTCCCTATAGCTACTTTCTGCCTGAAGGAGGAGGGAGAAGCCGGCAGGGATGTGAATTACAGCTGAGCAGCATGGCCTCTGTTGGGACAGTCACTGCTCCATGGCCCTGCCCTTAGACACGTGTCTGCACAGCTTGAGGCAGGAGCCATGGGCACAGGGACAAAGTAGGTCTGTCTCGGTGCCCACAGCAGAAGAGTGAGGGGGAGGAGTAGGGACCAGCACCTTTGCCACACGGAGGCTTGCCATGGGAGAATGCGGGTAAGCACCTGTTTGGCCCCTGTAATGCATTTCCATGAAGGGAAAGTGCAGCTGTGCTGTCGAACACCAGCAGGATGGAAGAGTATGGAGGGAGAAGGCCAGGCAGGTGCATACCCGGTCCCTCCCCACCATCCTTCCAAATGGAAGAAAAGGCATTTGCAGGCTTTGTAACAGAACCTAATACACACATACTAAGTCAGCTCTGACTCCTGGTGACCCTCTGAATGAGGGATGTCCATGGTGTCATGTCCATACAGCCCTACTCAGCTCTGTGGACTCCTGTCTAGGGCTGCGTTTGTGGAGTCAGTCCACCTCGTGTATGGTCTTTCTCCTTCCCTGCCGCCATCTACTTTTTCCTTGGCATCACCTTTTCTCAAGAACTGCACCTTTTCAAGATGTACCCAAAGTAGGACAGTATTGTCTCCAGTGACGTTTCAGATTTAATTTGTTCAGGGCCCGCTGTCCACCTTTCTGGTGGTTCAGGAAAGCTGTGGGACTCTTCCCCCAACAGCCTATTTCAAGTGAATCAATGTTTTTTTCAGATGGGTAATTTTGTACACACATTTCCTGTGCTTTGCGGGCCTGGTGGGGGAACACTGGGATGCGTGGCCCACAGCGACCCTACGGGGACTCCTGGGATGTGCTGCGGGGGATGAGACTTGGCCTGTCTCTTACCTCGTGTTGTTTTTCAGCTTGTAGTAGTAGTGCAAGCAGTCGCTGCAGTGGTCCGGGCCCGGCCCGTCGCAGCCCACCTCACTGCACTCAGGGTCACAAGGGCCTTTTCCAAAAGAAATTAGAACAACAGTTAAAAAAAAATGACTTTAGGTACCTTGAATTTGGAATAATTTTTTTCTTATACAGTGAGAGTGTCTTTTGCGATGGAAGAATAACGTTCCGTGTGCTGTACACTTGCAGAAGAACTCCTGACTTTTGACAGGAAAAACCTCAATTACCTAAGTATCAGGAATGTAAACCCCAGTCACAGCCTGGTCCTCAAGGCACATACAGCTACCTTGTGGGAGGTAACAGCTATTTCAGAATTCCAACGAACAAGGCCACTGTAGTAAATGGGAAAGAACCAACTGCAATTAAACATGCATAACGGTAAAAATGTTGGATTTATGGAAAAATGAGAAGTTAAGCTGTTGACAGAAAAGAAAAATAAAGTTATTATTCAATGCTGGGACCAGATTGCCTGTCTCTTCCAAGGTCATTAAAGCCACTGAATGCCTCTGAGATACCGTAGCCTGCAAGAACAGCATTATGGCATCTGGCACAAGCTGATCTGCATCTAGTCTTGGATTACAAAGCAGGTACTTCAGGCACTGATAATAAATTTAAAATTATATCCCACCCACAGGCCAGCGGGCAGCTCAACAAAAGAAAATGACACATAAATTTCAAAAATGCGATCAAGCTTAAAGAATTCCAGACCTGGGATGAAGGTTCCTAATCTCTCTTGTTACATATTTTCTGGTATAGAACTAGAGAGAAGGCATAGTGAGAAAATAATTCCAGAAAGATGGAACTATTTGGTGATTGATGAAAAGCTTTCTAATGACGGGATAGTTGCAGACTTGCTCTATTGAACTAATTCCCTTTTTCCTTATTCTCCGTATTTTGGGACCTTTGGTCTCATAATCTTCAAGCTCTTTCCCATGGAAAATTCATGTAATTTTAACTGGCAATAAACATATTGCATGAAATTTACAAACAGTATGTTAATAGTGCCAGAAATGTTTTCAATCATACTTTTTTTCATCAAAAGGACTTACTGTTGAAACTTGTCTCCTTTAGTCCTTATGGACCTGTGCTCTACAGTTTCTGAGTCATAAGGACGTGAAATGGTGGAGCTGGTGAAGAGTGACTCGATTTCATGGTCAACACCCTCATTTTAATGGTGAGTACATTGATTTCCTGCGTTATAATGACTTGCCCAGCATCATACAGCTAAAAGAGTTGGAACCAACATACATCCCGATTTTTAGTCCAGGTATCTTGTTAGAGCAAATCTACTAGAGATGAGTATTTCTGAAATGCTGCAAACTTGAGGTATATTTCTGATTCAATCAAGAGTCATTTGTTTCTCTGTATTTTTTCCAAAAGCCTTCACATGGTCTCGAGACTTACTTTCATAGTTAATACAACTAGGCAGTTTAGCTGTCTGCTGTGGTAACAAGAAGAGAAGGTCTCTGCTGTGTAAGGGCTGAAGTTTAGCCAGCCTGGGGCCTGACAGTTCCTGGAATTCAACGGTACAGTATAGGGATCTGGTTAGGGTCATGCCATCTGTGCCTCTAGGCTGCCCGACTTTTTCACAAAGGGGAACATCACTGCTCCAGAGAAGAGGATCATGAGTGGCCCTACATCTTCACCAGGTGAGTTATACAATTAGCAGCCTTCCCCTGCCAAACACATTTATTTATTCCTGATATGTGCCAAAGGGCTTTGTATGGCAAGGTCACATGCTGTGCTGTTTCTTTAAAAAAAAAAAAAAAAAAATTTTTTTTAAGAGAGAAGAGAAGGGAGGGAGAAAGAGAAGGTGAGAAACAATGTGTGGTTGCCTCTGACTGACTGAACCGAACCTCGACCCCTCGCTTCGCAGGCCAGGCTCAATCCACCAAGCCGGTGTGGCCGGGGCTGTGCTGTTTCTTTTAGAATTTTAAACCGTCCCAGGTGCAAATGAGAATTTTAGGTTGTAGGGTAATGACGAAATAATTTGTTCTCTCACAAGTGCCAATGTGGACATTTTGAAGATGTACAACTTTTGAATTTTAACATCACCAAAATTTGAGCAGGAAACATACCATAAGGCACATACCAATAGGTTACTATAGGCTCCATTTATGTTTTTGGATATCCTTTCCCTATCAGAGAAGACAAAATGGTTTGCTAATTATAATATGAAAAGTAATGTTGCAAGCTGTAAGCAAAATAAGACAAAATCTAACACAATCTAGCGCTGGTTAGTTCCACTAATCAGAGTGAATGATATTCATACAAACCTTGTTGAAACTCATGTAAAACTCTAAGCAACTAAATTATCTGAGGTTTTTATTGATTCTGGGATACTACCTGTTTAAAATAGAAGGAACTACTTATATACTTAAAATATTCTGCTAATGTGATTAACAAAGTACATTTATCTGTAATATAGCTTAAATATATTTTTTAGTACCTAGAAAAATATATTTGTCATCTAAAAGTCATTGAATTGCTGTTCACAGCAGTTCTTCATTAGAAGAAGCTTTGTCTGTTAAGTGTGTATGTATCATCTCCCAGAAGAACTGAACCGCTCCTGGAATGGTAGCCAATGAAACAAGAGAAGAATCAGAACTACTGTATATTGGGAAAGAGAAACAAAATTGCAGATAATATGGCTATAGTACCTAAACTGCCCAGAAAATCAACTCAAACCTGTACATTAGTAAGAGGTAAGCAAAACGATCATATAGATATAAGATAAATATGCATCAACCAATATATTGTCTAGGTACCAGCATATACAATATAAGAGCAACATGACCTAAAACAGGAATAATACTGGCAAGAGCAAACAAGAGTATATAAAATTAAAAGATTTCATTAAAAATGACACATGGTCTGTTTTAGATGAAGAGATTGTGTATTATAATTCTTCCACTGTATTGCATATAAATTCAAATTAAATTCCAATGGGACTTTTAAAGGGGAACTTAAGAATTTCTGTGAAAACAAGCAGATGTTCAACATATATTAAATATATATTAGATGGAAAAAAATAGAACAGTGTGGGTGCTACTGTTCTAAGAATTATTAGCTTGATAAATCAGAGTATGTGAGACAGAAAAGATCCTGGTTAAAGGAAAAAAATGCATGTGAATATTTAGTTGCTTTTAAAGGATAAAATTTAATAACATAAAATTTATTTATCTGAAAATAAACCCTAATCCGTTTTTTTTTTTTTTTGTTAAGCTATAACACAAAACAAAAACCAAATTTCAGAAATAAGTGGTAACTAAAAATGTTCTCAGCAGATAGGAGACAGTATGAGGGGTAATAACATGGAGTACAAATAGAAGAAAATTGCTGCCACTTTGGAATGGGTGAGATAGCTGTATTTAATTTAGAGAAGAACTATTTAAGTCTTCACTTAATGTCATTGATAGATCCTTCCAACTATAGCAAAGTGATGAATAAGGAAACCAATTTTTCCATAGTCTGGTTGATGTAAACAAGAGTACTTCCTACAGTTGCTCATCAGTGTTCTACAAGGAATGAAATGACATTATCTGAAGACCTGCTATGCAGAGAAAAAAAATTAAGGTTTACAAGCTGTCAGAGCTATAAAAATTTAAAAATATTCTTGTCTTTATTTAAACTTTTTTCTTCCCACTCAATCATGGCAGGATTGAGTGCATTAAGCACCCATACAACTGGTCACAGTGTAGGCTGATACATCTCTGTCTGGAAAGCAATGTGATAAAACTTACCTAAACCCTAACACTGATTAATTCCTTTGATGTGTTGATTCTCAGCACAGAACTCTAGTCTAAAAATTAATTAATGATATCAACAAAGACTGGGAAATAATGATATTCATACAAACCTTATTTAAACTCATGTAAAACTCTAAGCTAACTACACACCCCAGGTTATGGGTTAAATATAATACAATCAAAGGATAGACAATGATGCTGTCTTTTAAATATGCGTCCTAAGGATATTTGACAGCAGGAAAATATGCTCTTAATAATAATTTAAGGAAAAAAAAAACCCTCTGTTTTAATGCCGTTAATGTGGTTTAGCTTTGAAGAAAAAAAAATGGATATTTGAATCTATGAATGAATATACACATACAGATATTTGGAGGTATAGAAAAGGTAAAGAACATATATCAGAACATGGGTGAAGTTTCTCTCTGCATGGTGGGATGATGCATGAATGCTCCTGCCCTGTGCTGTGTCCCTGTTGGAAACCAGCTCACCTGCATAATCCTCTGTACCGTAGTCATCGGTGGGGTCCTCAACTCGGCTGTAGCGGACACGCTCCACTTTGGGAAACTCATTTGTTGGTGAGTAGGGCTGCACAGAGGTGCCATACAGTACCAAAGACCATTCTTTCAATTTACCTTGAGAAGCAAGAATGAAACCACAGCATGACCAAGTAGTCACCCTTTAGCCTTATAATTAATTCCATTTTTACCTAAGAAGCATCAGAATTGTGGGGAACAGATTTATATAAGTTATTACATCAGATATAGGGCAGAAATACACATTTCCCACTGTTTGCAGAATTTACTGTTTAATAATTTACACACTATTTACTGAGCGCTAACTAGGAGCTAGGCCTTGATTTACTTAGCCTTTATAGATAGACTAAGAAGCAAACACACCTCAGATTACTGGCCGAATTTCAAACTATGGCTATTTAAAATAATCCCAGAATTTTACAGAGAGCTTTGTTTTTCTAGTTATCAAAACCTTATTTGAGTTAAAATTTTTATTAGTAAAAAGACAAAAAAAAAAAAAAAAAAAAGTGCTTTGTTTCACATGATTCCTGAGGCAGTTGTTACATTTTAAGACTGCGTCCCTATTTATATTATCCTATAGACCTGTGCTGTTCAATGATAGCCACCAGATACTGTGGCTATTTGAATTTAACTAAAACAATTCCGTGCCTTAGTCACATTAACTACACATTTAAGTGCTCAGTAGCCACACGTGCCTAGTGGCCACTATAACACACAGCACAGATATAGAACGCTTTCAACACTGCAGAATGTTCCACCAAATAGAACAGTTGCAATAATAATGGTTTCTAACGACAAGCAAAACAGAACCAAGTATATGAATATAAGGAATAGGCCTTCAGTGGTCACGGGGAAAGGGTTTGTGGGGAGGCAGAGGCAAGAAAGGGGAGCAGCTTAGACAAGAACCTAGTATAAAGGAACCATGGACATGGACAACAGGTGGAATTGACTTTGGGGGGAATGGGTGGGTGGGGAGGGGGACAGAGGGGAGCAAAAAGGGGATGGATGTAATACAACAACAATAAAATTAAAAAAGAAGAAAAGAAAAAAAATAATGGTTTCTGGTCAAGAGTGCCTTGAGATGATACCAGTGTTTAACTTCATTTGGATGGTGTGATCACAAGGAACATTTTGCTTTAGTTTTAGTCCATACTTACTCATTTATTTCTCAGATGCATAAAAAGTCTTTAATGCAGTTCCTCCAAAACAAACTACCTTTAGGCTATTAAGCTTATTAATAAGATTCACATGGAAAAAAATAACCATAGCAAAAATGAGTAATAAACATGAAAAACACAGAAATATGCTGATAGGAAGGCCTAACACATGCAGAACCCAGGTGTGTCTCAGTGCTAGGGTTGTACCAAAGCAAGTGGTGAACTTCAAGTGTCACCCACACCTAATTCAGCTACCATCATGTCTATCACCATCTCATTGATGCTTACCATTTCGTAGTGCTTCCTGTGTGCTAAGTAGTATTCCATTGTTCACAACAGCTAAGGGGCAGGTACTTGTATTCCCAATAAAGTTGATATAAATGATGATGAGGAAACAGGCACAGAGATTTAAGGGCAGATGGCCATGTAGGATGATCCTGACCCATCCACCTCCTCCCACAGACACAACAAATTGAAAGCGACACATGGAACAATTTCCTCGGAAAGAGACCTCAAAACTAAGTGGCTCCTACACATTGGGTATACAAACAAATCCCTTATCCAAATGGGTAGGAGAGGCTGAGACACAATCTCACCATAAACCTCTCCCCTGGTGTGGTGAGAAAATCTGTAGGAACTCAAAACCCCAAGCTTTCCCCTAAGGAACCAAGGATTTAAATCCCATATTGGGCATCCCACCTTTGAAGACCAGCACCTGAGAGTTGAGCCCCGCAAAACATCTGGCTTTGTAAGCCAGTGGGCTCTGGACAAGGTCTCACAAGGTTACAGCAAAATGAAAAGCAGTTCTTAAAGGGCCCCAGCTGACTCGCTCACACCAGGGCCTACCAGAGACGCAGTGGACTGAGAAGCACCAGGGCTTTCTGTTAAACGGCCTTATTTGCTTGTCTTACAAGCCTCTGATTTAACTCCAACCTAGGGGCCTTTCAAACACTCTCCAAAGTTGGAGGCCAGCTTTGCGCTCTCCCTCTGCCTCTCTCAAGCTCATTGGTATCTTCAAGAAAGGAGCGTGTACTCCTGTCTGGCACTGCAATTTTTGTGGTGTCTACCCAGGGGACACCTCTCGTGGCCAGCTGGGCTTATACTTACAGATCCCCTAGGGCTGTATACAAAACTGACAGCCTTTTGTTAAGCCTCACCAAGGAGAAGGAGAGAGAAATCAAGTAAATAAAATTAAAAGTAAATAAAATTATAACGAAAAAAAAAGGATCACAAAAGACTACCATGAACAACTATATGCCAGTAAATTAGACAACATAAAACAAGTGGATAAATTCCTAGAAACATACGCCATACCAAGACTGACTCATTAAGAAATAGAATTTCTAAGCTCTGGATGGTAGCGCAGTGGATAAGGCACCGGCCTGTGACCCCAAAAGTCACTGGTTCGATTTCCCAGTCAGGGCACATAATCAGGTTGCAAGCCAGGTCTCCAGCCAGCTCTGTAGCTGGAAGCAGGCGAAAGGCAACCATACATTGATGTCTCTCTCCCTACCCTTCTCTCTAAAAATAATAAATAAAAATAGAATTTCTGATTGACCAATTACTGGTAATAAGATTGAATCAGCCACCAAAAACTTCCCAACAAACAAAAGACCGGGACCAAATGGCTTCACTGGTGAATTCTATCAAACATTAAAAAAAAAAAAAATTAATACCACTCTTTCTCAGACACTTCCCAGAAAACAGGATGGGAGGGAATACCTCAAAACTCATTTTATGAGGCCAGCGTTACCCTGATACCAAAATCAGACAAGGACAATGTAAGAAAAGATTATAGGCCAACATTCCTGATAAACATAGATGCAAAATCCTGTACAAAATTATTAGTAAATTCAATTCAACATAGCAAAAAGATCATATATCATGATCAAGTGAGATTTATTCCAGGGATGCCATGATGTTCAACATTGCAAATCATCAGTGTCATCTACCACCTTCACAGCATGGATAAAAAGTATGATTACTTCAATAGATGCAGGAAAAGCATCTGACATAACTTAACATCCACTTTTGATAAAAACTCTTAATAAAGTAGATACAGAGGGAATCTTCCTCAACATGGAAAAAGCCATATGACAGCTAACATCCCACTCTGATGGAAATCTAAAAGCTTTTCCTGTAAGACCAAGAAGAAGACAAAGATGTCCACACTTGCAACTTTTAGTCAACATACACTTGGAAATCCTAGCCAGAGCAATTAGTCAAGAAAAAGAAGTAAAAATCATCCCACTCAAGAAGAAAGAAAACTGTCACTATTTGAAATTACATGATATATACAAGGGTGGGCAAAAGTAGGTTTATAGTTGTATGTGAAACATAGACTTTATTTATTTTTTAATCCTCACCCACGTACATGGTTATTGATTTTAGAGAGATAGGATGGGAGAGTGAGAAGAGAGAAACATTGATGTGAGAGAGAAACACCCATTGGTTGCCTTTCAGATGTGCTCCAGGGAGGGACCGAACTCTCAATCGAGGCATGTGTCCTGACTGGGAATGAAGCCTGTGACCTTCTGGTTTATAGGACGATGTTTCAACCAACTGAGCCATGCCAGACAGGGCTAGAATTTATTCTTTTATTATTACTTATTAATTACTGTATTATTTTCCATATGAACTGTAAACCTCCTTTTGCCCTTCATGAATATAAAACCCTAAAGATTCCACCAAAAAACTTATAGAACTAATCAAATTCAGTCAAGTTGCAGGACACAAAGTAAACATACAAAAAAAAAAAAAATTCTGTTATAAGCTAATTTGCCTAAACTCCCTGAAGACTCTGACCAGTTCTGTGTACCCATCTCCCAGCCTATTTCCTTCACTCACAAGCCCTCAGAGTGTTACCAGGAGCTACTCCTTGGTTTCCATGATGGCACTCATGGTTAATAAGCTGCTGAGCCTTGTTACAGAGGGAACCAGGCTGTTAGATAGGTGGGTAGATAGAAGACAGATGTAGACATATAGATGAAATAGAAATGATTGTCCATCCAGCCATGCTAAGTGGCAGGGTTCCCCCTCCCCACACCTAGTTTGGAGAGAAAACTTTGTCCTGGTTTTCTGGTATACTGTCTGACTGATGTAATCTCCCTGGGGGGCCTGTTAAGAGCTCATTTAGCTCTGTGCAGATCTAGTGATGGGATTTTCACAAAAGTGGTCCACATGACTTAACATGATGGAGTCTTTCCCTGAAGGGCCTTTTAACCTGACAAATCACTTAACACCAAAAAGAGGGCAGCAGAGAGATAAGCAACAGTTCTGTTGCCAAATCAGTTGTCACTAATCAACAGAGAATTGCAAACCAAAACCACAATGTGGTATCACCTCATCCCTGTTAGAATGGCTGTTATCAAAAAGAGGAGAAGGAACAAGTATTGGTGAAAATGGAGAAGAGGGCACCCTTGCACACCATTGGCTGGAATGTAAATCAGTGCAACCACTATGGAAAACAGAGTGGAGGTTGCTCAAAAAATTAAAAATAGAAGTACTATATGGTCCAGCAATTCCACTTTAGGGTATTTATCCAAAGAAAATTAAAACATGAATTCAGAAAGATACATACACCCTCGTGTTCATTGCAGCATTATTTATAATAGCCAAGACATGGAAGCAACTTAAGTTTACATTGATGTATGAACAGATAAATAAACTGGGAGATATATAAATATATATATATATATATATTTATGTGTGTGCATGTGTGTGTGAGATTTATTCCACATACACACACGTATATGCATACAGGGGAATATTATTCAGTCACATAAAGGATATCTTGCCATGTGCAACAACATGGATGGCCTTTGAAGGCATTTTGCTAAATGAAATAAGTTAGAAAAATACAAATACAAAATGATCTCCCTCGTGCACTGCTGGTGGGAATGTAGGCTGGTGCAGCCACTGTGGAAAACAGTGTGGGGTTTCCTTAGAAAACTAAAAATGGAACTGCCTTTTGATCCAGCAATTCCACTACTTGGACTATACCCAAAGAATCCTGAAACACCAATTCATAAGAACCTATGCACACCTATGTTCATAGCAGCACTATTTACAATAGCCAAGTGCTGGAAACAGCCTAAGTGCCCATCAGTGGATGATTGGATCAAAAAACTTTGGTACATTTACACA